>JAJQKJ010000180.1:0-76705 GCA_029574335.1 Rana kukunoris | reverse complement strand
GGGGGGGGGGGGGGGAGATCTTCAAAAAAATCCAAGTACATGGACTCCAGAGGCCAGTCTACTCCTGATGCTAGGCAGGGAAAGAAAACTGGAGCTGTTCAGTCAGAGTGGGGGTTATATACCTGGGGAGCCACACCCCCTGGGAGGAGCTGTACTGCAGAAGTGTTTTTAACACTTGAAGTGCTGTTTTTCTGCCTAGTCTCTCCTGGAAGGTGATATTACCCTAAGATCAATGCTGCTGTGTCTGTCCATGAACGGAAGAGAAAAACAGCATGTGGGCCACAAGAAAATGGCCATGACCTATGCAAACCGCGTCAAAATGGTGGCCATACACGTGTTTAAAACACAGTGACACAGCAGAAAGACAGTCAGCACATACAGCAACTTCCCAAAAAAAAAAAAAGCACCTCACAGCACAGGGGCCCCGGTAGTGACAGACACCCCAGGAGGGCCCCCCCTTACAGCCGCCACCCAGCATGGGGAAGGAGGGAGAGGAAAGCAGGGCGGACCCTCATTCGACAGATCTATACACTCTTTTCACCTAGAAAGAGTCATGACACATTTGTTTATTATGTATGTTTGTTTATGGAATTTGGAAACATTCCCCTTGTTCTTCTATAATACATTTATTGAAAAACATTCTTGAGCGCTAAAAAGTTCTGATTTAGCAGGTTGTTCAATGAAACACATTGACCTTCTTGTACCCTCAATTATGTCCACTGCATCTTCATGTCTTTTGATATGCCTAAAGGCAATTTTATGCAAGAATTTTGTAATAAATCACGGGAGTTTCAAAACACTTGTTTGTGGTCTGTAATACTTACTAAATCGGTAGCATAAGTTAAGCCCCAACAATATGGGCTTCTTTATTTATCTGCATGGGGGCAATCCTCATGCTGTGCTATTGTAGTCTGATGGTGGGGGATCCCTCCCCACCGTCAGAACACAACCACCAGTGCTGTAGACTATAGCTGGCAGCACCGATCAATTGCGAAAACCATAACAGGCTGGTTTGTACACAAGTAGATTGACTTTGGTACAACCAGGGTGCTCATACATGGATCTACTTTGGCCATACTCTGTATGGTCAGGGTTAACAGAGGCTTGCATGTTACCAAAATTACATAATGCTTCTAAATTTCCAAGACATTGCATTACACAGGAAAAAGGAATAATTCAGTACAAATAAAAATTCTGCTGCGCCAGTATTGCTTTGGAATGTATATTTACTGAGGGTACATCAAAAGGAAGTCAATTTAGGTTCTAGAATTATGGCAGCAGCCAGTTTGTTTACCCAAACAGCAATAGAAGATTTCATTTAACCTAAGCACACCGCTTAAAACAAATGCAGCTTTTATACAAAAAAAGGTACAAAACATCTCAAGAGATACTTTTAGTATGTGCATAACAGACAATGAGGAGCAACTGCTTAAAAAAATTAAATAAAAAAAAAACACATATGCCAAATAAATTCATTTGCAGTGGACAGTTTATGGTAATCCTGCAGTCCTAAAGCTGGTGCGGAAATGGCGTGTCCCAATATGCCACCTGCTACTGGTTGGCATGGTATGCTAGAACTTTTAGTTGTCCAACAGCTGGAGAACCATGCAGCACCCAAGATTTATTCATATACTATGAACACAGAGAAGACAACAGTTCACGTATTGCTGGAATAAAGTAAGGCCTTTAAACAACATGGTGCAAAGAGCAACAGCATTTTGCAATATATAGCATCATACTGAAAAAAAAGAAAACAGTAAAACAACCAGACTAATGAAAACCAATTCTTCTGGGAAATGAGAAATTGGGCAGATTGTGGTCTTCAACTCCACTTTTCTTTCCTCCAAGTTTCATAAATTAGCCCTCACATTGTTTGGACTCCTCCCCTATCCATCATGCATGTTACTAAAGCAGAGTTAAGGAGTTATGTTGTATAGATGATGCTCTTAAGAAGTTGGCAGGACGACACACTGCATGGGGAAAAAATATGGAGTCAAGGCATTTAAAGGCTTTTTATATGCTTTGTAGCCATCTTCATCTATCCAGCTTCATTACATTCATGTCACCCAACCTACTGCTGCATTGGTACCACACATAGTAGATGCTTCACTTCAAAATATACTGCAGAAAAACAAAGCAAGATCAGTGCTTAACTGTTCTTGTAGCCTAATTATAAAAAATAACAGTAAGCACTCAAGCCCAGGTTCTATTTTGGTACACCTAATATGGTTTTATTCCAACAGGTTTTTCAATGCCAACTGTTCCCCCCACCCACCCCCCCACCCCAAACACTTTCTGCTAAAAAAAAAAAATACCACTTTCAATGCCAACTGTTCCCCCCCCCCCCCCCCAAACATCTGCACTGCACCCAGGAGACAGCATCACTGGCTCCCTAGCAAATTCTCTACAGCAATATATAGAGAATGCATTCCTACAGAGCAGACCCAGCAGTAGAGTAATAAAAACCTAGCAGCAAACATTCCCCCATTCCATCCAAAATAAAGAACTTTAACCTGGAGTTGTACTTTAAATATGCGGTTTACACATTAGAAATGTATTCAATGCAAACCTAAATGTAACAAAAAGTACCCCACACTGTATGGATTTCTGAAACAGGCAGAAAATGTTAAAACTGATTTTGGTTATTTTAAATTTTACAGTATGACCTGTCAGTGAGTTTACAATCTAAAAAGGGGCAACTTTCTCCAAAATAGAATGCGACATATCAGATAATTAACACATTGAAATTTCAGGGGAAAAAATATAAAAATAACACCAAAATGTTCTATTTGCCCTGAAATAAGCCACAGCAGGGCCAAAGAATAGTCCTTCCACCGGGAAATTGAGGCCAAAACTGAATTTTTAAATCAAAATCAGACCAATTTTAATGCACATAAAAATGCGTCATCTTACAAATTGTTTTGCAATCCAAACTGTACAAGAGCTTGTAAAACAAAAAGTAGAAAACAAGAAAACAGCAAATGTAAAAAGAGTGCTTAAAACTCAAACATGGAGGTTGTGGTGCCCGTGGATGGAGGTTACAGTTTTCTTATTGCATTGTCAATGTCAGACATCTGTTCCTTCAGCTGGTTCCACTGCTCCGGATTTAATGAGATACCTACAACAAAAACAAAAACGCACATATTCACATCATAATTGTTAGAAAGCAAAAAGTAAACAATGTCTCCATGGGCTGGATCTCCTCAGCCAGTTCACAACACTTCTATGAATATTTTGCCTAATTCTGAAGTCTGCTGGCACTAAACTCCCCTGCACATGAAAACACTTAAATGGGGTTGTAAAGGTTTGTTTTTTTAATTTACCAAGTAGGTTCCTTTGTTGGTTCACTTACTTTTTTCCTTCCATTTCCCTTCTAAATGGTTTTTTTCTTTGTCTGAATTTCTCACTTCCTGTTTCTCCTCAGTAAGCTTGCCCCCCATCATCTGAGCCATTCTGGCTGAGGGTTAGTCAGCCAGAACAGCTTACTGAGTAACAGGAAGTGAGAAATTCAGACAAAGAAAAAAAATTGAAGGAAAAGATAAGTGAACCAACAATGCACTAGCTTAAATTTAGAAAATAAAAACCGAACCTTTACAACCCCTTTAACTGTTTCTGGACCACGCACTGCATATATACTGGGGCAGTGCAGCCTGCGCAAATAAAAAACAAAAAACCTCTATGTTGTTGGGTTCTTCTGGGACATTCACCCTGCTAATTGGACACAGCGGGAGCCAATCAGCGGGCCTGGCAGATGCGATGCCCACCAGAAACAAGGCAAGCATTTGGAGAGAGAGGCAGAACGGAGGTCTGCCTATGTAAACAAGGCAGACGGCCGCCGTTCTGTTTTCCAGAGAGGAAAACAGATCTTGTGTTTCTGCTAAACACAGATCTTCGTTTTCTTCCAGAAACAGCATTCCCCACACAGTTAGAAAACACTCCCTAGGAGCACACTTAACCCTTTGATCGCCTCTGATAACTCCTTCCCTGCCAGTGTCATTTATACAAAGAGTCTGTGGGAAGTTACACAAGAGTCCACAAACTATGATATGTCTGAAAATCTATCCTGACAGCCTATCATTTCTTGAGGCCCAAAAACGCCAGGACAGCACAAACATCCCCCAAATGCCATTTTTGTAAAGATGACAGTCCAATGTATTTAGTAAAAAAACATGGCAAGTTGTTTGGAGAACGTCTTTTTATTTTTTTACAAACTGTCACCAGTGCAATACAGCATCATAACTACTGGTGTGATAGAGATATATAGATATATATATATATATATATATATATATATATATATAGATATAGATATAGATATACACACACACACACACACACACATACACACATACATACACACATACATACACTTCTCCATTCTAAACGAAAAAACAAACACCCACACAACTTACAATTTGGTTAGATTTTAAAAACGGTTGTAAATACTCCTTTAGCACATTTTTACCTACAGGAAAGCCCAACCTGAAGGTAAAATGAATATCTCCTAAACCTGTACGGTATTCACCTTGCATGCAGCCGCTGACGTCAGTGGCGCATGCGTAGTGAAGGTCCAGCAAATCATGCCGAAACAGAGGGCTCCTACGTGCATGTGTGGAAGTGAAATCATTGCGGCTCTGGCCATTTACAGCGCCAGAGCCGTGAACCCGGAAGAATCGCAGAGGCAATAAATGTCAGCTCCCTCATGCATGAGATGGTGCAGGGGCTTTGTTCCAAGGCAAGCATTTCATAATGAGCTAGTATGAGGTGCATACTAGCTCATTATGCCTTTGCCTTATAGGGGTGTTTTTCTCTTCTCGGTATACAACCGCTTTAACTTTTCTCCCCAGAAACCATTCAGGCGATTTTTAATGAGACTGAAAGCAGGCTTACTCACATCAAATTAACCACCCTATAATTCTGCACTTCCGCCAGCAGGGACAACTTCTGCTGGCATCCGCCAGCGGAAACTCAGAATGGAGCTCTGTCTAGGTAAACGAAGCAGATCTTCGTTCTCTTCCCTTAGTGAAAGCAGCACATACAGCGCAAAAAAACACTGGTTAGGCACACATGTAACTTTTTGATCACCCTAGATGTTTCAACCTTTCCCAGCTAGTGTCATCAGTGCAGTGACAGTAGATAAAATCCTGCACCGATCACTGCATTAGTACTATCCTTGAGGAAGTCACGTGACCAGTGACACAACGCGTCTGATGAAGCCTTGCGATGTCATTTCAGTGTCCACAGAGCAAGGAAGTGTGGTGAGGAGTTGATTGTGTTCATATTTGTAATGCGGATATCAAACTTTATGTAAGCAGGTATTAAATAAATGTTATATTTTACTGCTAATATTGCGCAATGGGTATTTTTGCACTCTCCGAGTGAGGTTTGTTCAAAAGGCACAATATTGGAGCGTTTATGCAGACAGACGTATTGGAGCCTATACAGCGGAGATCTGATCAGCAGTCCATTGAGAGCCAAAGCTTTGTCCAACGATGGTCATTCCTGGCAGTGAGCAGCCAATTTAATCATTGGTGGCGGCGATTGCCGTTTGATCCTTGGCTTCACTGGAGATTTTTTTATATTTTTTTTTTTCCACTCTATTAAGATATGGACTGAGGAGTCAATTCTATATATAATTGTTTTGCACCTAGACTTGATTGTTTTCACTTGGTTCTTTTGTCAATTTTGATTCACCAAGTATATGTATATTTCATATTTACTTGGTTATAATAGAATAAGCGCACCATTTTATACACATTATATTCACGTTAGTGTTCTGAGGGCACTTTTAAATTGTTGCACCGGTTTCATTTGACACATTATCACCTAGCACTTTTCACATAGCAGCACTCAAGTCTCACTATATACAATACTAGTGTTTATTTTTACATCTGCCAGCCGATGGACCGTACTATGAACACCAGGGCAAACCTCCCATGCAGTGCTCCAATCCTGGGGTCTGTTGACTGCCTTTAGGACTATCAGGATGGTCAAGGGTGTCTTCTCCTGCCTTCATCCTGCTGGGTTGGCCCTTGACCAACATAATCACTTGCAAGGTTGCCAATTCCTGGCCCCTATCCAAGGCCAGGTGATATTTTAGAGTATTTACCACTCTTACTTTTTTTTATTATTTAAAAGGAGTTGTAAAGGAAAACATTTTTTTTGCTGAAATGACCGTTTACAGGGTATAGAGACATAATAGTTAACTGATTCCTTTTAAAAATGATTAAAAATAGATAAAAGAAAATCATATAATGTGCCTGTAGTTTCAGTTTTCATCTAGTTTCATGCTTGTGTGACGTACAGAGACACAGAGCCAATACAGGGCAGTGTTTGGTTCTGAGGGGTTTTAGAGACACAGTAATCACACCTTCTTGATTAGAGACCATAGAGAGAAGCTCCCATGAGCTTTTTCATAAGGAAACAGACAAGCAGGAAGTGTGCAGCACAGAGAAGAATTACAGCAACATCATAGCAAAAACGATGAGGACATGAAACCAGGACTGCAGCAAGGTAAAGGAAGCTATTTAGCTAAAAAAATAAAAATTCCTTTAGTGACCCTTTAATGCTGTTTATTATATATCTGGCATTGATGCACACGGTTGATGATCTTGATTGTATACTTTGAATTCATAATAGAGAAAACGTGTGTGTGTGTGTGTGTGTGTGTGTGTGTGTATTCTTGAAGGGCCTATGATACACAGCTCGGCGCCTGACAGACTCCCACTTTTCAAAAAACACAAGGCCAGAGATATGGTTTTCTCTGAAAATGAATGCAGAGAAAACAGAAAAAAACAGCCGTTTTAAAATAGATTCAAAATGTAAAAACATATTCTTAACATACAGTTAGAGCAAATGTCCACCTCAGTGCAAAATACCAAACAGCGCTGGTGTTAGATATAAGGTGACTAACAACACCATATAATATAAAACAGATACAGTCTCAGGTGTTTGAGGTCAGTATTGACGTAGATGTAATGTCCAATAATGGTGATAGAGGAGATAGAGATTGTGCACCATCCACTACACTCGCAATCCACCACGTGTTATACAAACGTTCCCAGCAGGGGTTCAAACTCACCAGATCAAGCCTTTCACAATAATCCAAGATATATCTATGAGGGCTGCTGACATATCCATCTGATAGTGGAATCACTTTTAGAGGATCAGCCTCAGATGTAATAAAAAACAAAGAATGCCAACATAGCGTAATTACATCTGTACTTCACTAAGGGATCCGGGAAGGAGTCTACCTGTATACCAGCTGGTGACCGTGGTCAAGCAAGCTGCTTCTTTGCAAAGGATCGGGTGAAGTAATTTTTACTCTGCTTAATTTTCATTACTTTGTGTACGTATAATATATGGGGGATGCCTGATGGAAGGGATGAGTATTAAACATTCTTTGTTTGTTTTTTATTACATCTGAGGCTGATCCTCTAAAAGTGATTCCCCTATCAGACGGATATGTCAGCAGCCCTCATATATATATCTTGGATTATTGTGAAAGGCTTGATCTGGTGAGTTTGAACCCCTGCTGGGATCATTTGTATAACATGTGGTGGATGGTGCACAATCTCTATCTCCTCTATCACCATTATTGGACATTACATCTACGTCAATACTGACCTCAAAACACCTGAGACTGTATCTGCCGATTTATATTATATGGTGTTAGTCACCTTATATCTAACACCAGCGCTGTTTGGTATTTTGCACTGAGGTGGACATTTGCTCTAACTGTATTTTAAGAATACTTTTTTACACAAAAATATATATATATATATATATATATATATATATATATATATATATATATATATATATATATATATATATATATATATATATACACATACACACACACACACACACACAGCGTCGTATGACTATGCAATTGCCAAAGTAACATGCCATACAGCAAGAAATTGCCTGCTCATGAAGGGGGGGGGGGGGGGGGGGGGGGGGGGGGGGGCCCAAAGGTAAATCTTCCAAAAGGTTAAAAGGCGACTGCTTCAAAACCAGCAACCTTTTAATCTTGAAAATGTCCAGTGGCTCTGACCTATTTAATTTCTTGAGTGCAAGTTAATAAATAAAAGCAAAAAAAAAAGGGTATCGAAAAAACAGTGCCCTGGCTATCTTTAAAACCATAATTTATTTTCATGTACAATCTTCTGCAGGAAAAATACAGCAGCTCCATTATTATTACCTTTTCTTCCAGGCTTCAATTCTCCTTGCTGATCCATGAAATATTCTCTGATGTCAATGAGAACTTTTCCTTTGAAGTCCCGAACGCTGACATATCTCATTTTACCAATCTGTTGGGAAAGGGTTTATGAAAGCTTTGCGAGCGGCAGTAACAGTACAACATTCAGGTCCCATTCGCACCTTTGCATTTGAATGCAAATCAAGTCCACGTACACAGGCTAGGCATTGTTTTAAAATGATGCAAGTACACATCCATGAAGAGTATTGGCATGCATTTAAATTTCTAATGCAAAGAAGCTATAAAAATAGCAGTGCTGTAAAATGTACAACTGTTCATAACACAACAAAATGATGCATGGAGGAAAAAACAAAAAAAAAAACACACATAAAAAAAAGGTTTGAATCCAGTATTTGAAGTAGAAATTGAGGGTTAAATGCTTGTTTTGTCTGGGGAAATTTAAACTGTTATTGATGAATAACCTTATTCCTCACTCCTGCAAACTTCCTCCTCTTCATAACGCCGATTCCCCTTATTGCCCAACTGGTCACAGCCCTGCAACATTAAACTAAACAGGACCAGTAGTCCTGCACTGTATGCTAGAAAGCCAAGGGCATGCCCACATCCCAAAAGTGTGGAGAAGCGAGGAAGAAGATAATTCACTTAATAAACATCCTCTAGTCTAGACAAAAGCATTTAAAGTAGTTCATCCTAGCAGCAGCCATGAGCTTGCTTTACCTTTTAACCCCTTGAATATCAAGACACTTACAGATGCACCAAGCTAAACACAGGGTTTTTGTGGACATGTCCTGAGACAGTCTGGAAATTGCTAGTTTCCTGGCTGTTCCTAACTTTAATAGTTCAGTGGCATTAACCTGGAACAAGCATGCAGTAAATAAGTGTCAACTCTGCTGCATTTGCCCAGCTATGCAAGCCCTAAAATGAGCACTTCAATCAGAAAGATAAATATGCACTTATAAAAAAGGTATATGAACTGTTCCATCTACAACATAGCCTAATCAAGCAAGCGATACCTTAAAGCAGGCATGTGCAAAGTCTGGTCCGCAGGCCGTTCTGGTTTCAAACAGCTCCACTGGTAATTTGACTATATACATTTTTTATGGCCCCCTAATCCCAGAGCGCCACAAAAGATGTATACGCCAATTCCTGCTGTCTGAGTGGATGGAGGGGGCAGGCGCTGCCAGATTACAGAGTGGCGATCTGTGTACCCAGCGATCAGTCTCACACAGTCCCACCCCCTGGCCAAGTATTGGACTACTGCTCTATCACAGGCAGGACCGTGTCACTAATCGCCGGGTACACAGGAGATTGCGGCACTGTGTAATCTGGAAATGGAGTGGCTGCAATAAAATGGGCAATGGAAAAGCTGCATTAAAAAGGGCAATTGCCATCTGCATCCAATTTGCAAACATTTCCTTTAACTTCCTGTCTCATAGCTACATCAGGAAGTGAGGAAATCCTTGCAAATTGGGGTTGTAAAGGTAAAAAAAAAAAAAAAATACTAAATAGCTTCCTTTACCTTAGTGCAGTCCTTCACTTACCTCATACTTCCATTTTTCTTTTAAATGTCCTTATTTCTTCTGAGAAATCCTCACTTCCTGTTCTTTTGTCTGTAACTCCACACCGTAATGCAAGGCTTTTTACCTGGTGTGGAGTGTCGTGCTCGCCCCCTCCCTTGAGAAGTAAGGGGGCGAGCAGGACGCCCACTAACACAAAGCTTATTTATCTATCTGCAACGTATAGAGCGTCCCGACTCTCCTGCCTGCCCCCTTCCCCCTCAAGGGAGGGGGCGAGCATGACACTACACCAGGGAGAAAGCCTTGCATTACTGTGTGTCTTTACAGACAGAAGAACAGGAAGTGAGGATTTCTCAGAAGAAAGAAGGACATTTAAAAGCAAAATCAAAGAATGAGGTAAGTGAAATAGGACTGCACCAAGGTAAAAGGAAGAGAATTATGGGAGAAAAAAAAAAAACATTAACAAGAACCAATGTCTCTATTGAAAGATTCTCTATTTTGTCTTTTTTTACTTTCACTGATAACAGGACAAATAGGGCGAATCTCCTAGACCGCAAACATTCATCTCCACTGTCCAAAACTAAAAAAAAAATTATTTTATTTTTTTTACTTGAAACATGTTATCTTCTGGATCTTTGCTGCTTGGTTTGGCAGATGCCTTAGAACTTTCTCCTCCTGTCTTCTGTTTCTTTGTTGGCTTCTCCTTCTCTGGTGGAGGAGCTGGCTTTTTTCTCTTTGCCTGAAAAAGCAATAGAAGGATTAATACAAATAAAAACGCAACCAATACTTTGCCAATTTCTGCCAGCACTTGGGGAAAAAAAACAAAAAAAAAAAAAAACAACACACACATACATACATACATACACAATAGCCCCATGACATTTACCGAACCACCACCAGACACCCCAAAGCTTTCGTATGAAAATGTGAATTTAAATACGATTAGGACAAGGATTAGCAAGTTTATTTACCTTCTGGTCAACCTCACTATCCGATTCGCTGCAAGATGAGCTTGAAGACACCAACTCCTTTGATTTAGGCATTCTGCTGAATAACAAAAAGGGAACAGTCATTACTCCCAACACACAAGCCATGAACCATGTCTGAAGAAAAAGCTTAAAGCGGATGGTTCAGCTAAAAAAAAATATTAAAAGCCAGCAGCAACAAATACTGCAGCTGCTGACTTTTAATATTAGGACACTTACCTGTCCTGGAGTCCAGCGCCGTCCGCAGCAGAGGATGAGCGATCGCTCGTCACCCTGCTGCTCCCCGCTCCATCCACGGTGAGGGAACCAGGAAGTGAAGCGCTGCGGCTTCACTGCCCGGTTCCCTACGGCGCATGCGCGAGTCGCGCTGCGCCCGCGAATTGGCTCCAGCTGTGTGCTGGGAGCTGAGTGTTCCCAGCACACAACGGGCGGGAGACGGGATGTGATGCAATGCCCGTCTTTTGCCCGTGAATGCTGGGCCGGAAGTGGGTGCAGATACGTGTCTATCTGCACCCCCCTCCCCCCTGAAAGGTGTCAATTGTGACACCGGAGGGGGGGAGTGTTCGGATCAGCGGATCTTCACTTTAGGGTGGAGATCCGCTTTAAAGCAACACTAAAGTCAGATTTTTTGGGGGTGGGGTGGCGTTGCTACCAGATGTTTTTTTACCTTCATGCATAAAGGTAAAAAAAAAAAAAAACTTGTTTACAACCTCTTTAAAGACAACAGAATACAAAGGAATGTTTCTACATGGCTTCATCTCCAACATTTTCTGCAATAAGTTTTGAAACGGCTTTGTTTTATTTAAAGGAGACCTGTGAAGGGGAAACACTGGACTTCCCACCACTAAACTTTCCTAAAAATGCCCGTTGCCAGGCTGCTATACGAAGGACTTTGCCATTTTGAGTCAGTCAGTGATCTAGAGAAAAATAAAAAATATGAAAGTGGTCCAAGGTTTCCTCTGCCTTCACCAATGGCATACTTGTTGCAAGTAGCCAAGAACATAATTATCATATTTATGAACCTATGCCCCAATAAAAATCGGATTTTAGATAGCACCCAGCGGCGACTCCCCCAGCCCGTCTGCTTAAATCGGGTGGAGTAGCTGCTGACTTGTAATAAGGAACGCTCGGTCCTGGCGCCTACATCCTTACTAAGGGAAACAGGCAGTAAAGCCGTTCCGTTTCCTACTGCACATGCACGGCGCTTTGTCAATGGGCACAGTTTCCAGAAAGCAGCACGGCTAATTCACAAGAAGACACCGCGACAAGAGGACGAGCCAGAAGATCCACCGCGGTGGAGGAAGAGGCAGAAGAGCCATTTCCGCATAGCAACCGCCTTTTGAGGCGAGTATAAATTATATGAAGTGTTATATATGTACTACACCATCAAATTGAACAAGTGTGCTGTAATATATAAAAGCAGCGCTAAAATAGTGAAAAGTGATTTCCACTTAACTAAAAAATGTGACTAATAAGAATGATCAAATATGTGAAAACTGTGACACATAACATATCATACAACATAAATATCATACAACATAAATCACCTTTTACAGTGACAAATGGACAAACAAAACAAAATGTTTAGCAAAGAGTGAAAAAAAGTTAAATCCTGTGAAAAAAGTAAAAATGAGTTCATAGATAGAATCTTAGTATCAATCTTCCACCACACCGCCTGTGCTCAGTGAATCCACCACCCTTCTAGAATGCACACTCACCACTGCCCAGCACTCTTGTGTCAGCGCACAAATGCAAAAAATCCAAATCTCTCCAAAGTAGTTGATATCAGTATCCAATTCAGTGATAAATTCCAACGTGTTCACATGAATAAAGAAAAAAAATAGTACCATAGTGTAATATTGTAAAACCAGTTTTAATCACACCACTACAAAGAAAAAGTGGGGTTAGTGGTCAGGAGTCCTCTTTGATATATGGCACCTCATCCCCAAAAAAGGAAGTTTAAAGGGGTGTTCCAGACAAAAATGGTGTTTATTAAAAGTCAGCAGCTACAAAAAGTGTAGCTGCTGGCTTTTAATAAACACTCACTTACCTGCTCCTGCGTTCCAGCGACGCGCCGACCGGGGCTCCGCTCCTCTCCCCCCCTCCGCGGCCGGCGTCTCCATCCCGATTATAGGCACCCAGCCGTGACAGCCTTCACGGCCGGGCACCCACTGCGCATGCGCGAGCCGCTCGTCGCTGATTGGACAGGCGATCGCATGGGACCTGTCATGTGTCCCATGCGATCGCCTACAGGGAGGGGCTGGTGTAGGCGATTAAGGCTTAATCGCCTAACCAGCCCCTCGGCGGAAGCAGGAAGTGGGACAGGAAGTCCCACTCCTCCTGAAGCCCCCACTCCCCCCCCAAAAAAATTACATGCCAAATGTGGCATGTAATGGGGTAAGGAGTGGGATAAACGGAAGTTCCATTTTTGGGTGGAACTCCGCTTTAATAGAAACCAAAAAAGACTGCATCAATATAGAGTACAAAATGTATTTTTATTGTTTAAATTACATAGGGTCATTATAAAAACGAGGTCATAAAGGCCAAGGGAAAAACAGTAAAAACACAGTAGGGAGTACTAATTGGTGTTTAGAGCAATTGATCCTGGCAACCCTACTAGTTTTGCCGGGTGTGGCTTCTTCAGGGGATTTATAGCTGGATCGTTTCGGTTATGAGAACTCATTAATTAACATTATTATAGGTGTGGCTAGGATCTGCGGCGGGGCACATGCAACCCAGGTCCCAAAACAACCCCAGCGAACAGGGATCCAAAGGAAACCCAGCTCAGTGACTAGCATAATTGGTTGTCCGCATGTGTGGAGAGCACAGGTGCAGGCAAATCAAAAAAACAGGAATAGCCCCTTGTTGAGAGGGAAGGCAATGGAAGGTAACCTATTCGGATGGTGGACCTGCTCACATGCAGATGGACCTCTAATGGGTTAACGGTTTCCAAGAGGGCAAAGGGCCCCCCTACACAGATAGCAGCTTGGATAGAGGTAGACGGATCTAGTGTTTACCAATAGAGAAAAGCATTTTAGTTCAAAAGAGATATATGTGGTGTGTATAGGTGAAAACACTTAAAGTATAATGTGAACCTATAAACAGCGCTGTGAAATGTGTGCAAATCACAAGATCGGGGGGGGGGGGGCACTGTGAACAGTAGGTGAAAAGGAGCAGCGTAAAGACAAGGGAATGTCTCTGAAAAAAACGAGCAGGTTGTAAATGCATAACTGGGTAGAAAGGGTTTTTTTTTGGTTACCTTAGTAGTGCCAAGCAGAGGGATAACAGTCCTAGCAAGCAGGACTGATGTTGGAACTGTCAGGGCTATAAATAGCTATACGAATTAGCTAGCCTCGCGTCACAAGGACGCCGCAGCGGCTGCGCATGCCACCTACAACTCCCAGTATGCATCGCGGTGTGAGAGAGCGCCATGACGTCATCGCCTGTCGCTCACACACGCGGTGCAAAAGGGGAGGAGGGTCGGCGCGCCCGTCGCTGGTGCGATAGACAGCAGGTGCTGCTCCAAACAGGGAAGGGAGGGGCGCGATCAAGAAAGCGCCGCCCATTGGGGCAGTACACCTAGATGTAGCAGGATGCAACGAGGGGTGCTGAGCGGGCTGGGGAGGGGGAAAAGAAAACCGAGCTATTGGCTGGATGAAGGGACCATGTTGGGAAGAAAGCCTATTCCCAATAATGGGCAATATCCCCGATGGGTAGGTTTGCACCTCTTTTTACTATTGACTATAAATTTAGATAACCCTTTCCCCTTTTCTATTCTCTTTACATTTATTATTGCTTCTTATCCCTTATTACAGCTATTTTTGTGCGAACCAAGCGTCTCACCGATATGAGCCTTTCCCCTTTCTGCCATGTGTTTTGTGTTCGGTGCCCCTTCTATTTATTTGCGCCGTAGACATAGTTCTCTTTATTCTGCAAGGAGATGCGAGATTTGCTGTATAACTTTGAGGCAGCACCCTCTGTCCATCGCATCTCAGATGCGTGCGCTCTCTTTCTCTCCACACTGTTCGATCCGCTCTCCAATAGGTGTACTGCCCCGGCGGGCGGCGCTTTCTTAATCGACCCTCCTCCCCTTCTTTTGCACCGCGTGACTGAGCGGCAGGCGATGACGTCATGGCGCTCTCGCGATGCATGCTGGGAGTTGTAGGCGGCGTGCGCAGCCGCTGTGGCGTCTGTGACGCGGGGCTAGCTAATTCGGATAGCTATTTATAGCCCTGACAGTTCCAACATCAGTCCTGCTTGCTAGGACTGTTATCCCTCTGCTTGGCACTACTAAGGTAACTAAAAAAAAAAAAAAAACTCTTCCCAGTTATGCATTTACAACCTGCTCGTTTTTTTCAGACATTCCCTTGTCTTTACGCTGCTCCTTTTCACCTACTGTTCATAGTGCCCCCCTGATCTTCATCCCCAACTGTTGGATTCTCTTATGCTGTATGCCATCTGGCATCCCGCATCCAGTTTCTTGGAAGGTTGTCTACCAGATGAGGATTGTTGCTGTAAGTCTTCTACAATCTGCTCAGCTTTTTATAGACACTCCACTGTTTTCATGCTGCTTTTCCCTCACATATTGTTTACAGTGTCTTCCTGATTTCCATCTTTAATCGCTGGACTCTTCATATGCTGTGTGCCTTTGGCACCCCGCATCCAGCCTTTGGAAGTTTACTCACCCAATGAGGGTTATCGTTACATTGACTGCACAACATCTCTACTACTAGACTGACTGATTTGGAAGGACATCCATACATCTTTCATCCCAGCCTTAGTATTGACTTTTTGAAGGTAGGCGCTATCATATCCCCTCACTCTGTTCTGTGATACACTTGTGATCTGTTCATCTTGTTATACACACCACATATATCTCTTTTGAACTAAAATGCTTTTCTCTATTGGTAAACACTAGATCCCTCTACCTCTATCCAAGCTGCTATCTGTGTAGGGGGGCCTTTTGCCCTCTTGGAAACCGTTAACCCATTAGAGGTCCATCTGCGTGTGAGCAGGTCCACCATCCGGGTAGGTTACCTTTTCCATTGCCTTCCCTCTCAACAAGGGGCTATTCCTGGTTTTTTGATTTGCCTGCACCTGTGCTCTCCACACATGCGGACAACCAATTATGCTAGTCACTGAGCTGGGTTTCCTTTGGATCCCTGTCTGTTTGCTGGGGTTGTTTTGGGACCTGGGTTGCATGTGCCCCGCCGCAGATCCTAGCCACACCTATAATATTGTTAATTAATGCATGAACTATTGTTTAGTTATAATGATATTGTAATTACTGAATTCTTTGTCTTGACTAAAAAATCTTTCTGCATAATTTGTTTCACTAGAGTTCTCATAACCGAAACGATCCAGCTATAAATCCCCTGAAGAAGCCACACCTGGCGAAACTAGTAGGGTTGCCAGGATCAATTGCTCTAAACTCCAATTAGTACTCCCAACTGTGTTTTTACTGTTTACCCTTGGCCTTGATGACCTTGTTTTTTAATGACACTATGTAATTTAAACAATAATACATTTTGTACTCTATATTGATGCAGTCTTTTTTGGTTGCTATTAACCACTTGCCGACCAGCCGCCGCAGTAATACGGCGGCAGGTCGGCACTGCTGCGCGAGAGCCCGTAGCTCTACGTCGCGCCCACTAGGGGGCGCGTGCGCGCCGCCGACGGTACGCGCGCCCCCCGCTCGCCCCCGAGTCCCGTGCTTGTGTGCCCGGTGGGCACGATCGCCGCCGGGCACACGCGATCGCTCGTTACAGAGCGGGGAACGGGAGCTGTGTGTGAAAACACACAGCGCTCGTTCCTGTCAGCGGGGGAAACGCTGATTTTCTGTTCATACAATGTATGAACAGAAGATCAGTGATTCCCCCTAGTAAGTCCACCGCCCCATACAGTTAGAACACAAATAGGAACACACTTAACCCCTTCCCCACCCCCTAGTGTTAACCCCTTCACTGCCAATGGCATTTTTATAGTAATCCAATGCATTTTTATAGCATTGATCGCTAAAAAAATGCCAATGGTCCCAAAAATGTGTCAAAAGTGTCCGCCATAATAACGCTGATCGCCGCCATTACTAGTAAAAAAAATAATAATAATAAAAATGCCATAAAATTACCCCCTATTTTGTAAACGCTATAACTTTTGCGCAAACCAATCAATAAACGCTAATTGCGATTTTTTTACGAAAAATATGTAGAAGAATACGTATCGGCCTAAACTGAGGAAAAAATATTTTTTTTTATCTATTTTTGGGGGATATTTATTATAGAAAAAAGTAAAAAATATTGCATTTTTTTCAAAATAGTCGCTCTGTTTTTGTTTATAGCGCAAAAAATAAAAACCGCAGAGATGATCAAATACCACCAAAAGAAAGCTCTATTTGTGGGGAAAAAAGGACGCCAATTTTGTTTGGGAGCCGCATCGCACGACCGCGCAATTGTCATTTAAAGCGACGCAGTGCCGAATCGCAAAAAGTGCTCTGGTCTTTGGACAGCAATATGGTCCGGGGCTGAAGTGGTTAAACTTAAAATCCTTTTTTCTGGGCACCGTCATAATCCCTTTTTTCCAACACTTTCCCGTTTTTTTCTTTGGGGATGAGATGCCATATATCAAAGGACTCCTGACCACTAACCCCACTTTTTCTTTGTAGTGGTGTGATTAAAACTGGTTTTACAATATTGCACTATGGTACTATTTGTTTCTTTATTTATGTGAACACGTTGGAATCTATCACTGAATTGGATACTGATAACTACTTTGGAGAGATTTGGATTTTTTGCATTTGTGCGCTGACACAAGAGTGCTGGGCAGTGGTGAGTGTGCATTCTAGAAGGGTGGTGGATTCACTGAGCACAGGCGGTGTGGTGGAAGATTGATACTAAGATTCTATCTATGAACTCATTTTTACTTTTTTCACAGGATTTAACTTTTTTCGCTAAACATTTTGTTTTGTTTGTCCATTTGTCACTGTAAAAGGTGATTTATGTTATATGATATATGTTATGTGTCACAATTTTCACATATTTGATCATTCTTATTAGTCACATTTTTTAGTCAAGTGGAAATCACTTTACTATTTTAGCGCTGCTTTTATATATTACAGCACACTTGTTCAATTTGATGGTGTAGTACATATATAACACTTCACATATCTTACTTCTATAGCAGCAGCTAGGTTGATAGGTTTCTTCACCAAGTGCAGTGGGTGATAGTTAAGTTGGGGGGCTGCATCCTTAATTATCTATTTACATCAGAGTATAAATTATAATTTTTTCCCCCCAATTTTTTTATTTTATTTAATATATTTTTTTTTTTTTTACCAAAAAAAAAAATCTTAAAGAAAGAAACGGGTGGAACTCCACTTTAAAGAGCAACTGGGAAAATACAAATAATGAAGATTTGCTGTTATAAGTAACATCTGCTCATTGTCAGTGCCATGGAAAATGTACATTTAGTGTGGAATTCCTCAGTGCACTCCCTGGCATGTGAGCGTGCCTAGGCAATCCTGTGCAGTCTTTTAGCTGTATCTATGAGATCTGAAGCCCAATACGCATTAATAGTTTTTCTTTTCTCGTTCAACCCAGCAGAACAAAAAAAAAAAAAAAAACAGAAGATCTCGGAAGGAGCCGCTGTACTAGCATTGCATAGTAAGTACAGCGATGTCCCCTGCTGAGCTATTGTGTTCTGACGGGGGACCCGGCTCACCCCAGAACACACTGGTCAGCCTTTGGCTGAGAGTGCCGATTGGATGCCGATCAGACTTTTCGGCCATGCCCCTTCAACAGAAGCCAGATGAACAGCCAGCTTCTATCGGACCAGCTGCCGTACACACGAGCAGAATGTCAGCCAGTTTTTACTGAACTGGCCAATGTCGCCCGATATTCAGCCTTTTAGTCATTACCATTTCTGACTGCTAGTTTCAGGCAATTGGGTGATGTCACTTGGCATGTAATTTTTTTTTGGGGGGGGGGGCTTCAGTAGGAGTCGGACTTCATGTCCCACTTCCTCCTTCCCCCGAGGGGCTGCTAAGGCGAATAGTAAATTTTAGTTTTTATACAAAAATAAACATGTTATGTTTACTAGCCCTGATCCTCCTCTTCTATGATCTTGGCCCTTCCTCCTGTTGAGTGCCCACACAGCAAGCAGCTTGCTATGGGGGCTTTCGAGCCAAGTTACAGCTCCTTGTGTCCTTTTAGACACAGAGTCCCGGGAAAGGAGGAGGGGGCTGAACTTCCGGGAGAATAGGGGACCTGTAAAACACAGGCCCGCCCCCCCCCCAATTAAGCGGAAGCTCCACTTTTACTCAAACAAAAAAATACAGAAAACCTGGCCTGTTAGTGGGCCGAGGACATGGTTGATGACCATTGCCCTAGAGAATAAAATAGTAGTAGTCCTAAAATGTTGCACGAT
This sequence comes from Rana kukunoris, assembly GCA_029574335.1. Lineage (NCBI taxonomy): Eukaryota > Metazoa > Chordata > Amphibia > Anura > Ranidae > Rana > Rana kukunoris. The sequence continues at coordinate 57,557 of JAJQKJ010000180.1, read as the reverse complement.
ATTTCTGCAAAGGAGTGCAAAAAGCATTAAAGTGGAGCTCCGCCTGAAAAAATTTAAATAAAAGCCAGCAGTTACACATACTACAGCTGCTGGCTTTTAATAAATGGACACTTACCTGTCCTGAAGTCCAGTGATGTCGGCACCGGACGTTTCCATCAGCTGCCCGGTGCTGCCGCCGGCATTGCGGGTAAGGTAACCCGGCAGTGTAGCTTTTCGGCTTCATGCCGGTAACCCTACTGCACATGCGTAAGGCCCCACTCCTCTTTCCTATTGGTTCAGCGGGCAGGAGGAGGGAGCCCGTAGCGACGTCACGGGCCATGTCATGGACTTCTGGAAATGGGAATCTCCCCCCCCCCCCCCCCCCCCCCCCCCCCCCCCCCCCCCCCCCCAAAAGGTCCAAATTGTGGCACCGTTGTAGATGAGCAGAAGTTCCACTTTTCGGTGGAACTCCGCTTTAAGTCAATTTTAGGGCAGGACAGATCTCCGGATGCCAGGTCGCAATTGCTACTAGAATTAGCGACCTGGCACGGCACAGCTGGGGTACCCTGTCTCCGTGCACATCCCCCCCCTCGCAATCGCATCGGGCCGGCCAGTAATTGAGCCCGCGACTTTGCGCCTTCTGCAGTCCTATGGTTAATTCTGGAATCTGGCGCCCTCTCGTGGTGGCCGCTGGCATGACAAGACAACCAGCAACGCTAATGGAGCTTCTCTGCCCATTTCCTTCCCTCTAATTAGAACCCCCAAACATACATATATGAATGAAAACTTATATAGCGCGGCACCTGCGAACTGAATCGCCTCTGGTGTATATATACACACAGACATATATATATATATATATATATATATATATATATATATATATATATATATATATATATATATATATATATATATATATATATATATATATATATATATATATATATATATATATATATATAAATTTTGTTTGGGGGTTCTAATTAGAGCTAAATAACTTTTAGCTGACTCCTAGATTCCAAGCAAATTTGTCAAGCCCTGTTTTAGGGGGCACAAAGATGCAATAAATTACCCCCTTTCTTTCCCCCCATAAAAAAATAAGTTGTGGTTTCACCAAGTAAATAGATACCCAACCATTAAACCTAAATCTAAAAGACGCCGATGTCTCGCCTGTGCTCCACTGAATGTAATTCAAACGCACAGCGCTTTACATTCTTTATTTTGATGGCCTGGGAAAACTGTCACAGGCGAGCACAGGGTGTGCGGAACAGGCACCAGCATGCAATGCGTCATGTCGCCTGGGGGTTTGTCGAGCCCTGATGTTAACAGACATTGTGCCAGATATCTGCAAATATGAGAGATCTGACATGCCGTCATTAGGAAGGAGGATTAGACTGCCAGTTCCCCCGGGACACAAGAAAGGTGGTGGCATGGGACAGGGCCGGTGTTATTAGAACAAAGATATTACCAAATGTAAAGGGGTCAGTGACAAACTTGTAAAGTTACTATTCAGCCAAGTTGCAGAATGTTCTTCTTGACAAGCAGAAAGGTGTGCCAACATAGCTTGTTAAAATTGGAAATTCTTTGATAGAAAAAACAGAAAACATGTAACTAAACTTCATATTTTGCCTTCTCTATCAAATAGAAAAAAAAAATGTATGGCTTCATAACAAAGCATGCAACATGTTGTGTAGAAAAACGAAAGCCAAAGAAATTGGACTCTAGAGCAACTCATTTTTCCACATCAGTTTATATCGCAAACGTGTTCCCCTTGCTTCTACAACCGCATGCAGAGCCAGTGATCTAGTTTGCAAATAAAAGCTACCAGGAGATAGTCAAACAATGCCGACATTCTTCCTTCTTGGCTCACAGCTCCTTAACCACTTAACGACCGCCGCACGCCTATTTACGTTCACAAAAGGGCACATATGTACGTCCCTGCCTTGTAGTGGGCCGGGGGCCCGATGAGGACCCCCTCCGCTGTGTGCGGCGGTCGGCTTACCTGCGGGAGCGATCCGTCTTGAGGGGGCAGCGGTTCGATTCTGTCCGCCCCCTCGTGATCGCTCCCAGCCATTCCCATGCGCCGACGCCGTGTCACTTCCTCTGCCTGTAAAATGTAAACACTGGCAGAGGAAGTGATGCAGCTCTCATCTCGGCGGTATTTTCAAACCGCCGAGATGAGACAAGAGGCACAGTAAGTCTGCACCAACACTACACTGACACCACACACATATGCACATTTAACCCCTCGCGATCACCCCCAGCCCCCTGTCACTGAATGCAGTAATCATATATGTACTGATCACTGCCTTTAGTGTCAGTGTGACAGGCAGTTAGTGTTAAGTTCAGGGTAGCCCCGTACCCCCCCTAAAAAAGTTCATTCTAAAATGTAGTTTATTCAATTTTTCTTATAAAAAAAGTAATAAATATTGTTTTTTTTCTTCAAAAATGTCACTCTATTTTTGTTTATAGCGCAAAAAATAAAAATCGCAGAGGTGATCAAATACCACCAAAAGAAAGCTCTATTTGTGGGAAGAAAAAGACACAAATTTTGTTTGGGAGCCACGTCGCACGACCGCACAATTGTCTGTTAAAGCGACGCAGTGCCGAATTGTAAAAACGCCTCTGGGCATTTAGCAGCATATTGGTCCGGGGCTTAAGTGGTTAAAGGGGTTGTAAAGGTTTGTGTTTCATTTTCTAAAATAGGTTCCTTTAAGCTAGTGCATTGTTGGTTCACTTACCTTTTCCTTCCATTTCCCCCTTTTTTTTTTCTTTGTCTGAATTTCTCACTTCCTGTTCCTCCTCAGTAAGCTGCTCTGGATAACTAACCCCGCCCCCCACCAGAACGGCTCGGATGATGGTGGCAAGTAAGGCAGAAACAACTAATCGATTATGAAAATTGTAATCGATTAATTTCATTATCGATTAAATCGGCCAGTAACATAATGGGGTTAAAAAAATAAAATTAGCCCTTTATAGTACAAAAAAGCAAATCTCTCCTGTAAATATTACTTTCACTGTCCCACAGTAAAAAAAAAATAGAGGGATGAGAACACGCATTTTTTTACTCATATGTGATCAGGAGTGCAGGGATGAGAACACGCGTTTTTCACACATATGTGATCAGGAGTGCAGGGATGAGAACACGCGTGTGTCACACATATGTGATCAGGAGTGCAGGGATGAGAACACGCGTGTGTCACACATATGTGATCAGGAGTGCAGGGATGAGAACACGCGTGTGTCACACATATGTGATCAGGAGTGCAGGGATGAGAACACGCAGGTGTCACTCATATGTGATCAGGAGTGCAGGGATGAGAACACGCAGGTGTCACTCATATGTGATCAGGAGTGCAGGGATGAGAACACGCAGGTGTCACTCATATGTGATCAGGAGTGCAGGGATGAGAACACGCAGGTGTCACTCATATGTGATCAGGAGTGCAGGGATGAGAACACGCGTGTGTCACACATATGTGATCAGGAGTGCAGGGATGAGAACACGCGTGTGTCACACATATGTGATCAGGAGTACAGGGATGAGAACACGTGTGTGTCACACATATGTGATCAGGAGTACAGGGATGAGAACACGCGTGTGTCACACATATGTGATCAGGAGTACAGGGATGAGAACACGCGTGTGTCACACATATGTGATCAGGAGTACAGGGATGAGAACACGCAGGTGTCACTCATATGTGATCAGGTGTACAGGGATGATGAGGGAGCCCATTGATGTGGGGCTCCTCCATATGTCTCGCCCCCCCCCCTCCTGTAGGATAATTGGGGGGGGGGGGGGAGTCAGTCTTGCTGTGGTGATAATGGCAGGAGGGGGGCATCCAGGAAATGAACAAAGACTTGTATTCTCTCAGGGAGGAGGGGGCGGGGAGAGAAAGGACCAGTTCTTTGTCTTGAAGGGGATAATGGAGGATGAGACACAAACACACAGCCGCCAGGTAGCCGAGGACCCCTCCTCTCCTCACACGGCTCTCTGAGGAGCCATTTTGCCCTCAATGACAACATGGCCCCGCGGCCTCAGCACCCTGCGCGCTCCCGCCGGCGGGAGAATACACCCGCTCCTCGCGGACGCGAGATGAGACTCCTTCCCGCCCTCGCCCAACATGAGGCGTCCTCTACAGTGCGCGCCCTACAACCCCAAAGGGTAAACCGCGTTTATGCCGCCTCACCCTTGCCTTCCATTGTAAGAAGAGCACTCACCTATCTCCTTGTTCACACACGCTGCTCACACTTCTGCTACCGTCCCTGACAGGAAGTGACGTCTCGGCGCCTCTCTCTGCGCCCCGCCTGTAAAGAGGCGGGAGTGACGAGGGGACGGAGGTGCGGCGGCCATATTGTGATTGGCGTAACGTGGTTGGCGAAGCCATATTGTGGCTGGTGTAATGTGGTTGGCCAAGCCATATTGTGGTTGGCGTTATACTCCTGGCATAGTAGAAACCATTGTAGTTGCTACGGATACCATGTTGTGGTCGGTTTAGAAATAATAGTGTTTATACTCCAACCACAATATTTGCGCCTGCTGAAGTTCAGTGCTCGATTGCACACAATAGGCGACTATACATTCTTTCAATGATGAGCAGTGCTTCTCGATAGAACAACGGCTCAGGTGGGAGAGGGCGTGATAAGAGCATGGGACGGGCGTGACAAGAGAATGGAACAGCCTATCGGGAAAGGGAAGAGGAGGTAGGAGGAAACATCTGATCACGTTGGAATCACGTGAACATCACACGTGACTTTGTTCTACAGCTGGAGCCGTTAGACAATGACGTCAGGAGTAGGCGTGGCCTGAGCTGATAAATAGCCGAGCGGGAGGGGGTTGAACATCAGTGTGAGGAGACTGGAGAGCAGAGAAGAGGAAGCAGCTTCACCGCAGAGCTCCCGAGGGAAGAGCCATTATCCGGGCTACAGGCGGGTCACAGCGTGTCTATGTGTCCGGGGATCTGCCTCCTCTGTTTAAGCTTGGAGGAACTACAACTCCCAGCTTTCAATGTGTATGTAATGGGGCTTCAGCTCCCAACCTGTAATAAGATGTTACAGGACTACATGTCCCAGCATGAGTTTTTTTCTATAGATGTACTACAGGTCCCAGCAATCTCTACATATCCCAGCCTGCTCCCCTCCCCTCCTCAGGGGTAATTGCACCCAACACTCCTCTCCCATGGGTGGTGGGTCTCCTCCCCCCCCCCCAGGATAAGGGTGGGCGAGTGGTATAGGGCAGTGGGAGATGAGTGGGGTGGCGGGACTGGGGGGGGTGCAATTCCCCCTGAGGAGGAGGAGGGGAGCAGACTGGGGTATGTAGAGATCACTGGGATCTGTAATATCTCCATAGAAAGAATCATGCTGGGATATGTAGTCCCACAGCATCTTATTCCAGACTGGGATCTGAACCCCCATTACTGACACAGTGCATGCTGGGAATTGTAGTTCCTCATGCGGACAGAGATTGCTGGGAGTTGTAGTTCCTCAGAGCCTGAGCAGAGGAGGCAGATTACACTGACAACCATGACCCGCCTGTAGTCCGGACAATGGCTCCTCCCTCTGGAGCTCTGTGTGGGGGATGGTCCCTCCTCCCCTCTCTCCACACACACTGACTGCAACATCTCCACTCACCTACCACGGAGGGTGGGGCTACAATTGCCCCCCCCACACACACACACACAGGGCCATTCCAGGAAATATTCAATTGCCTCTTGGAGGATCAGGAAGGAATTTTTTCACCAGCTGGAGCACATTGGATCTCATGCTTTGCTGGGGGTTTTCGCCTTCCTCTGGATCAACTGCCTCACAACCCAACACCCACCCGCTCATCTACCACCAAGAGGGGGCGCTATCACCCTGGGTAAGGGGTGAGTGTGACCAATGGAACTTCCCCCCAAGTTTCATGCCCTCACTCCCCCACAACCAGCGTACTGGTAATACCCCCTGCCCCCAACTACACCCGCTCATCTACCACCAAGAAGGGATGCAACCACCCTGGGTAAGGGGTGAGTGTGGCCAATGGAACTTCCCCCCAAGTTTCATCTGCCCTCACTCCCCCACAACCAGCGTACTGGTAATACCCCCAACTACACCCGCTCATCTACCACCAAGAAGGGACGCAACCACCCTGGGTAAGGTGTGAGTGTGGCCAATGGAACTTCCCCCCCAAGTTTCATCTGCCCTCACTCCCCCACAACCAGCGTACTGGTAATACCCCTGCCCCCAACTATACCCGCTCATCTACCACCAAGAAGGGATGCAACCACCCTGGGTAAGGGGTGAGTATGGCCAATGGAACTCCCCCCAAGTTTCATCTGCCCTCACTCCCCCACAACCAGTATTCTGGTAATACCCCCTGCCCCCAACTACACCCGCTCATCTACCTCCAAGAAGGGACGCAACCACCCTGGTTAAGGGGTCAGTGTGGCCAATGGAACTTCCCCCCAAGTTTCATCTGCCCTCACTCCCCCACAACCAGCGTACTGGTAATACCCCCAACTACACCCGCTCATCTACCACCAAGAAGGGACGCAACCACCCTGGGTAAGGTGTGAGTGTGGCCAATGGAACTTCCCCCCCAAGTTTCATCTGCCCTCACTCCCCCACAACCAGCGTACTGGTAATACCCCTGCCCCCAACTATACCCGCTCATCTACCACCAAGAAGGGATGCAACCACCCTGGGTAAGGGGTGAGTATGGCCAATGGAACTCCCCCCCAAGTTTCATCTGCCCTCACTCCCCCACAACCAGTATTCTGGTAATACCCCCTGCCCCCAACTACACCCGCTCATCTACCTCCAAGAAGGGACGCAACCACCCTGGTTAAGGGGTCAGTGTGGCCAATGGAACTTCCCCCCAAGTTTCATCTGCCCTCACTCCCCCACAACCAGCGTACTGGTAATACCCCCAACTACACCCGCTCATCTACCACCAAGAAGGGACGCAACCACCCTGGGTAAGGTGTGAGTGTGGCCAATGGAACTTCCCCCCCAAGTTTCATCTGCCCTCACTCCCCCACAACCAGCGTACTGGTAATACCCCTGCCCCCAACTATACCCGCTCATCTACCACCAAGAAGGGATGCAACCACCCTGGGTAAGGGGTGAGTATGGCCAATGGAACTCCCCCCCAAGTTTCATCTGCCCTCACTCCCCCACAACCAGTATTCTGGTAATACCCCCTGCCCCCAACTACACCCGCTCATCTACCTCCAAGAAGGGACGCAACCACCCTGGTTAAGGGGTCAGTGTGGCCAATGGAACTTCCCCCCAAGTTTCATCTGCCCTCACTCCCCCACAACCAGCGTACTGGTAATAACCCCTGCCCCCAACTACACCTGCTCATCCACCTCCATGAAGGGACGCAAGCACCCTGGGTATGGAGTGAGTGTGGCCAATGGAACTTCCCCCCAAGTTTCATCTGCCCTCACTCCTCCACAACCAGCGTACTGGTAATACCCCCTGCCCCCAACTACACCCGCTCATCTACCACCCTGGGTAAGGGGTGAGTGTGGCCAATGGAACTTTCCCCCAAGTTTCATCTGCCCTCACTCCCCCACAACCAGCGTACTGGTAATACCCCCTGCCCCCAACTACACCCGCTCATCTACCACCAAGAAGGGATGCAACCACCCTGGGTAAGGGGTGAGTATGGCCAATGGAACTTCCCCCCAAGTTTCATCTGCCCTCACTCCCCCACAACCAGCGTACTGGTAATACCCCCTGCCCCTGACTACACCCGCTCATCTACCACCAAGAAGGGATGCAACCACCCTGGGTATGGAGTGAATGTGGCCAATGGAACTTCCCCCCAAGTTTCATCTGCCCTCACTCCCCCACAACCAGCGTACTGATAATACCCCCAACTACACCCACTCATCTACCACCAAGAAGGGACGCAACCATCCTGGGTAGGGGGTGAGTGTGGCCAATGGAACTTCTCCCCAAGTTTCATCTGCCCTCACTCCCCCACACCCAGCATACTGGTAATACCCCCAACTACACCCACTCATCTACCACCAAGAGAGGATGCTGCCACCCTGGGTAGGGGGTGAGTGTGGCCAATGGAACTTCCCCCCAAGTTTCATCTGCCCTCACTCCCCAGCATACTAGTAATAGCCCCTGCCCCCAACTACACCCGCTAATCTACTACCAATAGGGGACACAACCACCCTGGGTATAGGGTTGTGTGGCCAATTGGAACTCCCCCCCCCCAAGTTTCATCTGCCCTCACACCCCCCACACCCAGCGTACTGGTAATACCCCCTGCCCCCAACTACACCCGCTAATCTACTACCAAGAGGGGACGCTGCCACCCTGGGTATAGGGTTGTGTGGCCAATTGGAACTCCCCCCCCCAAGTTTCATCTGCCCTCACTCCCCCACACCAGTAATACTCCCTGCCCCCAACTACACCCCGCTAATCTACCACCAAGAGGGGACGCTGCCACCGTGGGTAGAGGGTGAGTGTGGCCAATGGAACTTCCGCCCAAGTTTCATCTGCCCTCACTCCCCCATGCCCTGCGTACTGGTAATACCCCCTGCCCCCAACTACACCCACTCATCTACCACCAAGAGGGGATGCTACAACCCTGGGTAGAGGGTGAGTGTGGCCAATGGAACTTCCCCCCAAGTTTCATCTGCCCTCACTCCCCCATGCCCTGCGTACTGGTAATACCCCCTGCCCCCAACTACACCCGCTCATCTACCACCAAGAGGGGACGCAACCACCCTGGGTATAGGGTTGTGTGGCCAATGGAACTTCCCCCCAAGTTTCATCTGCCCTCACTCCCCCACACCGGTAATACTCCCTGCCCCCAACTACACCCGCTAATCTACCACCAAGAGGGGACGCTGCCACAGTGGGTAGAGGGTGAGTGTGGCCAATGGAACTTCCCCCCAAGTTTCATCTGCCCTCACTCCCCCGTGCCCTGCGTACTGGTAATACCCCCTGCCCCCAACTACACCCACTCATCTACCACCAAGAGGGGATGCTACAACCCTGGGTAGGGGGTGAGTTTGGCCAATGGAACTTCCCCCCAAGTTTCATCTGCCTCACTCCCCCATGCCCAGCATACTGGTAATACCCCCTCCCCCCCATCCCACACACAGGGCCGATCCAGGAAATATTCGATTGCCTCTCGGGGGATCAGGAAGGAATTTTTTCCCCAGCTGGAGCACATTGGATCTCATGCTTTGCTGGGGTTTTTCGCCTTCCTCTGGATCAACTGCCTCACAACCCAACACCCACCCACAGAACATGGGGTGCCTTGTCGTGGCTCTGTGGCTTACGCATTCGTGTACTTGTACATGTGTGCAACTAAACCCCTTTCTAGCGCCTGTCGCTTCAGCCAATCGGGTGACGAGTAACACAGACCCGGTGCACCTGAGAGGCAGGTCAATGTTAGGAAAGCAAATTCTTTCGCTATCCTGACATACGTGAGATGCGAACTCACAGCGTTGCGCCCGATTCTCACATTTTTGGGCACCTATTAGAGCCTATGGCTCTATTCAGGTGCATCCAAAAAACACCCCCACCACTGTAATTTTGGTGGCCCTTCATGCAACCCGATTGTACAGTCTTGATTTTTACACTGCGCCGGAGGACCCGTCAATGCAAAAATCAGATATGATTCCGATTGTAAAAACTTCTAAAGGTTGCATGGCCCTTCATGCAACCCGATTGTACAATCTCCAACAGGTTGCATGGCTCTCCATGCAACCCAATTGTACAATCTCCTAAAGGTTGCATGGCCCTCTATGCAACCCGATTGTACAATCTCCAACAGGTTGCCTGGCCCTCCATGCAACCCGATTGTACAATCTTGATAGTTACACTGCGCCTGAGGACCCATCAATGCAAAAATCAGATTTGATACCGATTGTACAACCTCCCAAAGTTGCATGGCCCTCCATGCAACCCGATTGTACAATCTCCTACCGGTTGCATGGCCCTCCATACAACCCGATTGTACAATCTCCAACAGGTTGCATGGCCCTCCATGCAACCCGATTGTAAAATCTCTTACCGGTTGCATGGCCCTCCATGAAACCCGATTGTACAATCTCCTAAAGGTTGCATGGCCCTCCATGCAACCCGATTGTACAATCTCTTAAAGGTTGCATGGCCCTCCATGCAACCCGATTGTACAGTCTTGTTATTAACACTGCGCCCGAGGACCCGTCAATGCAAAACTCAGATATGATTCCGATTGTACAATCTCCTAAAGGTTGCATGGCCCTCCATGCAAACCGATTGTACAATCTCCTACCGGTTGCATGGCCCTCCATGCAACCCGATTGTACAATCTCCTAAAGGTTGCATGACCTCCAAGCAAAACGATTGTACAATCTCCTAATGGTTGCATGGCCCTCCATGCAACCAATTGTACAATCTTGATATTTACACTGCGCCCGAGGACCCATCAATGCAAAACTCAGATATGATTCTGACTGTACAATCTCTTGAGGCCGGATTCACACTTATGCAAATTGGTTGCGGCTTAAACCGCATCTAATAAGCAGAACATTTCTAAATACATTGTTTTCAATGAGGCTGGTTCACATATGTGCGATGCATTTGCACTGTGCATTGCAGAAAAAAACGTGTGCGGATTTTATGCCTTGCGGTGCGGCTCAGGTGCAAATTCAGTCCCATTATCTTCTATGGGGACGCAGCTGATTCGCAGATGTGTTCATTTCTCTTCAGGAATTTCCCTCATTCAGCCCAATACACTTCTCTCCCACTCTCCTCTCACCCGGAACTTCTCCCAGGTCTCCAAATTCGCAGCTAAAACGCAATGGATCTGCTGAACACTACCCTTATCTATCTGCAGAGATTACGGAGCTGAAATTCGCACCGCACAAGTGTGATTGCCGGTTGAATAGCCCTCCATGCAACCCGATTGTACAATCTTCTACCGGTTGCATGGCCCTCCATGTAACCCGATTGTACAGTCTTGATATTTACACTCTCCCGAGGACTAACTGAACATACCCACACCTTAACCCTTTGGTCATCTCACCCCTTTGTAACCTTAAATAAAACACAGACAACCACTTATCATTGAATGGACGTAGGGGTCGGCCACAGCTTTTATTAGGTAAATAAAACAAACTTATTAAACTTTATTAACCTTACAAAGGTTGCCCACAAGGGGGGTGAAGCAACCAGCCAGCCGCCGGCCTAAGCCGACGGGCATGATAGCCTTCCACCTCTCCTATCCATGGCTTTAATCTCCTGTACTGCCACAGGAGGAGCTCACTCCCTTAGACTGAGCTCCGACCCCCACCCAAAATATACAGGGCCTGCTCAATGCCATCCTGGAGGCCAGCCAAAAATATATCAAGCCCGATGTCGTTGAGGTGAACGCCATCTTGGCTCATGAGCCTCCTGTTGTCCCCTTCCAACTGTCTGTGCCGGACCACCACCCCAGACCTGGCTCTAACATATCGGGACATGCGTGAATTAATGGTTCTACGCGCTCTCTCTATGCCCACTGCTTCCCTGTCCTCTTGCCATGTGACCCGAGGGACAATTTCCGACCAAACAATGATAATTTCGGAAAAGAGAAAAACCATCCTTTCAAGATCCATCCGCATCAGTATGAGTATTTCCGGAACTCGCAGGGAACGTATGTCGTTCCCACCCGCATGAACCACTAACACCACCGGCGTCCGAGACACACCGGCAATCTGAAAAACTTCCATGAGAATCCGGGACCAAGGGAGACCCCCAATACCTCTCCAATGCACCTCCACCGGAAATCCCAGGGATCTGCCGCCCGGCCGGCAGATGGCCCTCTGTGCGGCCCGATGAACGTAGGAGTGCCCCACAACGTGCACAACCGGAGCACGAGGACCTGAAAAGGGAGAAAAGATTAAAGCAACAATTCCGGGCGAACGTAGCCCGCATAGCACCCCGATTTCCACCTACCGATTCTCTGAATGTCGCCCACCGACAACCCAGCCCTGGCCGCTTCCGTGGCCGCACCAATTCTAAAGGAATGCGTGCCAAAATCACCAGCCGGGACCCCCGCTGCCTCCAGACACCTCCTAAACACTGAACTAAATTGATACCGCGTAAGAGGGGCCCCCGAAACGTGTACTAAGAACTTTTCCCCAACAGGACTCACCTTCAGGAACTCCATCACCATGGCAACCGGACAAAGGGGACCTCCCACTGGCCCAAGGCGCAGCCAACAACCCTCGCCCAACTGATCCGTCTTGGACTTTCTAATCCTGACCTGGACCACCCCGTTGGCCAGCAAAACATCCTCCCTGAAAAGGCCCCCAGCCCCGCTGGCCGAAGTCGGCACCAGCTCACTTACCCTTAACGCACCGAAAAAAGCTAGGCAAAAGGCCGTGGAAAAAAGAAGCCCCTCGTAAGAAGAGGAGCAAACGCCCTCGGAGACCCTAACTAAAGAATCCAGCAAGGCAAAGGAAACCGGGCGCCGGTTGTCCTTCCGCGCATGCACCTTCCGCCAACCCCTCAATGCCTGTGAGATGCCAAAGTGTTTTGTACAATCCTGCCAGCCATGCAATTTTAAATGAAAACCAACACCCCCCAGACGGCGCCGCGCCACCGCAGCGGAACACCCAGTGAGCTCCAAACTCAAAAGGTAGTCGATTGTGACCTGGAAACGGACGCTCTCACACAAGGTCACGTCCCTGCTACCCGCCACCCCCAACCAGGCCTTCCACGCCTTACCGTGATTGGACCAGGTGGCCGGAGTCACAGAAGATGCGATGAGTGGCATAAGGTTCATAACACCAGGGTCCAAAGGAACTGCGGGCAGGGCAGGCCCTCCTGAGCCGCCCCCGGGCACAGCGTCCGGAACTCCTGAAAGCGGAAACGAGACAAAACATCAGCGATCACATTGTCAACACCGGGAACGTGTCGAGATCTGAACCATATATTAAACTCAAGACACCTGAGAACCAGGTGACGGAGGAGGGCTAGGACTGGAAGGGAGGAAGAAGACAAACCGTTAATACAATGAACCACACTGCTATTGTCGGTCCAAAAACATACCCTCCTGTCCCTGAGCTTGTCTCCCCAAAGTTCAACCGCCACCACGATGGGAAAAAGCTCAAGGAGAGTCAGGTTGCGACACAGCCCCTTATCCTGCCATGCTAGTGGCCACAATTCCGCACTCCAGACAGATCCGAGAATTGCACCGTAGCCCACCGATCCAGCCGCATCGGTGAACAAGGCCAACTCCTGGTTGCATACCTCGTCCGACAAAAAACACGTGCGACCGTTGTAGCGCCGCAAAAATTCGCGCCACACCAACAGGTCCGCTTTCAGGGAAGAAGTCAGACGGATCCGGTGCTCGGGCCTCTTGGCCCCCTTAGTGGCCAATGAGAGCCGCCGCGAAAAAACCCGACCCATTGGCATGATACGACATGCGAAAACTAGGAGACCTAAGAGCGACTGCAGCTGACGCAACGTGACCTTCTGAGCTCCGCAAAAACCGTCAATCAAGCTCGATATTTTCTCGAGCTTGACCGTCGGTAACCTGAAAACCATCTCCAGTGAATCAATTTCAATGCCCAAAAAAGACAGCCTGGTGGTCGGACCCTCCGTCTTCTCGGCGGAAAGCGGAACACCGAACCTGCTCATCAAGGCACAGAAAGAATCCAATAACATTTTACAAGAGGGGGACTCACCCTGGGCCACGAACAGAAAATCATCCAAATAATGAATAATAGATCTGCAGCCCGATTCTCGGCGCGCCGCCCATTCCAAAAAAGAACTAAACATTTCAAAATAGTGGCACGATATGGAGCACCCCATCGGCAAACAGGTATCGTAGTAAAACAAGCCATCCACGCAGCAACCCAGAAGATGGTAGCAATCCGGATGTACCGGCAACAGCCTAAAGGCAGATTCAATGTCTGTTTTGGCCATAAGGGCTCCCCGACCGGCTCGCCGCACCAACAGCACCGCCTTATCAAAAGAGACATAGGAAACCGATGCCTCTTCCCTGGAGATGCCGTCGTTGACCGATGAGCCCCTCGGGTAAGATAAATGGTGGATTAGGCGAAACTTACCACTGTCCTTTTTGGGGACTACTCGCAAAGGGGAAACCCTCAAATTGCAAAAAGGGGGGGAAGAAAACGGGCCCTCAATACGACCCAGATTAACCTCTTTACTGACCTTGTCTCGAAGAGCCTCCGGATAGAGCATAGCCGATTTCAAATTACCAGCCAGTTGAGGGGACGCTGAGGGAACAAAGGGGATGAAAAAACCATACAGAAAACCTATGCGCAGTTGCTCCCCTTCCGACCTATTGGGGTAACGCTCTAGCCAGGGCAACATCTCGTCCACGCTCACTGGCGTCTTTCCCATCAGCAGGCCCTGCGCCCCTATGCACGGGTTTGGCACCGCGGGGGCAACGGACTGCCCCGTGGGAGCCCCCACAGGAGGAGCACTCATGCTTAAATTTGCATAACCCGAAAAACTTACAGTGGCCCTCGTTAAAGAGCCAGCAAGTTCCGGGTCTCTTAGCGGCCGCTGCGCCCTGCTGAACTGCTGAGGATGCAGCGGCCCCTCCAAGAAAGGGGGTCTGTCTCTGCGCCATCATAAGACGAAGCCATACATCTGTGGCCTTGCAACCCCACCCTACGTCGGGCTGCAACGCCAAACGCCGTCGGAATTCCTCATCATATTTCCAACAGGCACTGCCGCCATGAGATTTGTATGCATTATAGATTGAATCCAAATAGATGAAGAGCTCCGAACAACGCTCAGGATGTTTTTCCCCCATTATACCACCCAACACCGCAAAAGCCTGAAGCCAATTACCAATTGTCCTGGCAACGCGGGGCCTGCGCTCAGCCGACCTGTCCATAAAAGGCTTGCGTTCCCTTTCAATTGTGTGTTGGTCCACAGATACCAAGGACCAGATATCCACATACTTATTATCCCAAATTTTTTGCCTGACTTCATCACTGACATGCGAGCCCAACGGACTTATCCCACAGAAAAAAGACTCCTTGTGCACGCTAGCTCTTGGCGGAGACGGAGCCCGAGTGCTCGGAATAGGCGAGACTGCCCCTTTTTGGCCGGACTCCAGCTGCGTCAATAAGGCCTTAAGGGCCGGTACCAACACCTGTGACCCACCCCCAGCACCCCAGGCCCCAGCGTAGTCAAACTCACCAACCACGGCAGAAGACGGAAAAGGAGGCGTTGCTGAAGAACTCTCGGACGACACCATTACCGGAGGAGCTGGCACTGGAGCGCGTGGAGGCTGCACCGACATCGATGGGAGTGCCTCTGGGACAGGAGCATCCAAAGGAATGGAAAAGGAGGCGGGCGCGCCGGACCTATCGTCCGCGCGAGAGGGCTGCCTAGCGCGCCCCAAGGATCCGCGCCTGGGCCCATGACGTTCCTCCCGGCCCCTGGGGGTCCTGGAGCGGCTCCGAGAGGAGGATGGGGACCTCCAGCGGGAAGATCTAGAGCGCCTGGACCTACTGCGGCGCCTATGTGACCTATGGCGACGACTCCTGCTGTGCCTATGATACCTCCCCGAGCTGCGAGACGACGACCTGGAGAAAGATCGTATATCTCGCCTGCGGGAGTGGTTCCGCCTGTCACCCGCGGCGCGGGGGGGCTCCCGAACGGGGGTGAATAACAGGGGAGAGGAAGGGCCTGCAACTTCATCCCCAGCATCTCCAAATACCGATGCTGGGGGGTCATCTAAGATGTGCTGCTCAGGATGTGACTCTAAAGCCTGTGCAGCTGCAATGGTAGGGACAGCAGAATTGACTAAGCCAGCCTCCTCTGTAGCAGAGGAGCTGGAACCACCTGGGGTGCTAGCATTGCCCATAATCATTGGCTGAAGGAGGGGAAGGTCAGAGCTATGCACAGCAACTCGGCAGGGGAGTGAGAAAACACCACGAGGAGAGCCTGAAGAAGAAGGGGGCGGAGCCGCCGCGCAAACGCGCGCACGGGCGCCAGCGCCGCCCCTCCCCCCTCCCCCTCCAGCTCCCACCGCCACAGAGCTCACCCGACGCTGTGAAGCCCTGATGGGGCTTGGACTCAAGCGATCCGGAGGCCGGGTGGCCCTGCGAGGGGCCCGCCGACCCCCCACATCGGTACCTGTGACGCGGCGCGGCGAGCGGGACGGTCCAGGCGCACCCAGATCGGCGGCGACACGGGCCAGGAAGCCGCCATCGGACCGAACCCGCTCCCGGATCATCCTCACCAGCTCGTCAGCCATCCTCAGCCAGAGCTTTTCCTGCTGGCGCTGACAGGTAAGAGGAAGTGGGGAGGGGTATCGCCCCTCCTTTTAGGACCTCTGTCCCACTCCTAGGCTTCCCCCAACCTAAATCCTATTGGCCCCCCCCGCGTCAGCCTATAGGGAGGCCCCCTGTCACTAAGGGGAGGGGGAAGGGGTGATCTAACTAACCCTCTCTGTCTACCCCCAGCCTCTCATTTAGTCAGCGGCACCTAGGCCTAATTGGCCCGGTGCCGACCAGACTAACTGAACATACCCACACCTTAACCCTTTGGTCATCTCACCCCTTTGTAACCTTAAATAAAACACAGACAACCACTTATCATTGAATGGACGTAGGGGTCGGCCACAGCTTTTATTAGGTAAATAAAACAAACTTATTAAACTTTATTAACCTTACAAAGGTTGCCCACAAGGGGGGTGAAGCAACCAGCCAGCCGCCGGCCTAAGCCGACGGGCATGATAGCCTTCCACCTCTCCTATCCATGGCTTTAATCTCCTGTACCGCCAGCTGTGACTTGAATACACAATAGAAAACTCATCCATGCCAAAGCAATTGAAAAACAGGGGCCTGTAAGGCCAATGACATACCATCCATAATAAATATAACAAATAAGCCCGTCAATTGACGTGTTCCGTTTTTTTTTTTTTTTTTTTTTTAATTAACATAGCACTTCCAAAAAGGACCGGGGCGGGAGGGCGGGGAGCTTTTCCTGCTGGCGCTGACAGGTAAGAGGAAGTGGGGAGGGGTATCGCCCCTCCTTTTAGGACCTCTGTCCCACTCCTAGGCTTCCCCCAACCTAAATCCTATTGGTCCCCCCCGCGTCAGCCTATAGGGAGGCCCCCTGTCACTAAGGGGAGGGGGAAGGGGTGATCTAACTAACCCTCTCTGTCTACCCCCAGCCTCTCATTTAGTCAGCGGCACCTAGGCCTAATTGGCCCGGTGCCGACCAGACCCGTCAATGCAAAACTTAGATATGATTCCGATTGTACAATCTCCTACTGGTTGCATGGCCCTCCATGCAACCTGATTGTATAATCTCCTACCGATTGTACCCAATTGTACAATCCTTTAAAGGTTGCATGGCCCTCCATGCAACCCAATTGTACAATCTTGAAATTTACACTGCGCCTGAGGACCCATCAATGCAAAAATCAGATTTGATCCCGATTGTACAACCACCTCCAACAGGTTGCATGGCCCTCCATGCAACCCGATTGTACAATCTCCTACAGGTTGCATGACCCTCCATGCAACCCGATTGTACAGTCAGATATGATCTAGATTGTATATTCTCCTACTGGTTGCATGGCCCTCCATTGAACCTGATTGTACAATAGGGTTGCCACCTTTTCTGCAAGCCAAACCCGAACACTTTAGCCGCAGCAAATTTTTTTGTTTGGGGGGGGGGGGGTGGGGGTATGCGCTGTCAGATTGTAAAAGACGTATGACACTTTTGGTGGCCTGAAAGAGTAATAATGTGGCGCATAGTTCCCCGCAGCAAGCCTGTGCCCATCATTTACAGCAGCCTGTGTCCATCATATACAGCAGCCTGTGCCCATCATATACAGCAGCCTGTGTCCATCATATACAGCAGCCTGTGCCCATCATATACAGCCTGTGCCCATCATATACAGCAGCCTGTGTCCATCATATACAGCAGCCTGTGCCCATCATATACAGCAGCCTGTGTCCATCATATACAGCAGCCTGTGCCCATCATATACAGCCTGTGCCCATCATATACAGCAGCCTGTGCCCATCATATACAGCAGCCTGTGCCCATAATTTACAGCAGCCTGTGCCCATAATTTACAGCAGCCTGTGCCCATAATTTACAGCAGCCTGTGCCCATAATTTACAGCAGCATGTGCCCATCATATACAGCCGCCTGTGCCAATCATATACAGCAGCCTGTGCCCATCATTTACAGCAGCCTGTGCCCATCATTTACAGCAGCCTGTGCCCATAATTTACAGCAGCCTGTGCCCATAATTTACAGCAGCATGTGCCCATCATTTACAGCAGACTGTGTCCATCATATACAGCAGCCTGTGTCCATCATATACAGCAGCCTGTGTCCATCATATACAGAAGCCTGTGCCCATCATATACAGCAGCCTGTGTCCATCATATACAGCAGCCTGTGCCCATCATATACAGCAGCCTGTGCCCATCATATACAGCAGCCTGTGCCCATCATATACAGCAGCCTGTGCCCATCATATACAGCAGCCTGTGCCCATCATATACAGTCTGTGTCCATCATATACAGTCTGTGTCCATCATATACAGCAGCCTGTGCCCATCATATACAGCCTGTGTCCATCATATACAGCAGCCTGTGCCCATCATATATAGCCTGTGCCCATCATATACAGCCTGTGCCCATCATATACAGCCTGTGCCCATCATATACAGCCTGTGCCCATCATATACAGCCTGTGCCCATCATATACAGCAGCCTGTGCCCATCATATACAGCAGCCTGTGCCCATCATATACAGCAGCCTGTGCCCATCATATACAGCAGCCTGTGTCCATCATATACAGCAGCCTGTGCCTACAGCAGTGTCCATCATATACAGCAGCCTGTGCCCATCATATACAGCAGCCTGTGCCCATCATATACAGCAGCCTGTGCCCATCATATACAGCAGCCTGTGTCCATCATATACAGCAGCCTGTGCCCATCATATACAGCAGCCTGTGCCCATCATATACAGCAGCCTGTGCCCATCATATACAGCCGTCTGTGCCAATCATATACAGCCTGTGCCCATAATTTACAGCAGCCTGTGCCCATAATTTACAGCAGCCTGTGCCCATAATTTACAGCAGCATGTGCCCATAATTTACAGCAGCCTGTGTCCATCATATACAGCAGACTGTGTCCATCATATACAGCAGACTGTGTCCATCATATACAGCAGACTGTGTCCATCATATACAGCAGACTGTGCCCATCATATACAGCAGACTGTGCCCATCATATACAGCAGCCTGTGCCCATCATATACAGCAGCCTGTGCCCATCATATACAGCAGCCTGTGCCCATCATATACAGCAGCCTGTGCCCATCATATACAGCAGCCTGTGCCCATCATATACAGCAGCCTGTGCCCATCATATACAGCAGCCTGTGCCCATCATATACAGCAGCCTGTGCCCATCATATACAGCAGCCTGTGCCCATCGTATACAGCAGCCTGTGCCCATCGTATACAGCAGCCTGTGCCCATCACATACAGCAGCCTGTGCCCATCACATACAGCAGCCTGTGCCCATCACATACAGCAGCCTGTGCCCATCATATACAGCAGCCTGTGCCCATCATATACAGCAGCCTGTGCCCATCATATACAGCAGCCTGTGCCAATCATATACAGCAGCCTGTGCCCATCATATACAGCAGCCTGTTCCCATCATTTACAGCAGCCTGTGCCCATCATTTACAGCAGCCTGTGCCCATCATTTACAGCAGCCTGTGCCCATCATTTACAGCAGCCTGTGCCCATCATTTACAGCAGCCTGTGCCCATCATTTACAGAAGCCTGTGCCCATCATATGCAGCAGCCTGTGCCCATCATATGCAGCAGCCTGTGTCCATCATATACAGAAGTCTGTGCCCATTATATACAGCAGCCTGTGCCCATCATATACAGCAGCCTGTGCCCATCATATACAGAAGCCTGTGCCAATCATATACAGCAGCCTGTGCCCATAATTTACAGCAGCCTGTGCCCTTAATTTACAGCAGCCTGTGCCCATAATTTACAGCAGCATGTGCCCATCATATACAGCAGCCTGTGTCCATCATATACAGCAGACTGTGTCCATCATATACAGCAGACTGTGTCCATCATATACAGCAGACTGTGTCCATCATATACAACCTGTGCCCATCATATACAGCAGCCTGTGCCCATCATATACAGCAGCCTGTGCCCATCATATACAGCAGCCTGTGCCCATCATATACAGCAGCCTGTGTCCATCATATACAGCAGCCTGTGCCCATCATATACAGCAGCCTGTGCCCATCATATACAGCAGCCTGTGTCCATCATATACAGCAGCCTGTGCCCATCATATGCAGCCTGTGCCCATCATATACAACCTGTGCCCATCATTTACAGCAGCCTGTGCCCATCATTTACAGCAGCCTGTGCCCATCATTTACAGCAGCCTGTGCCCATCATATACAGCAGCCTGTGCCAATCATATACAGCAGCCTGTGTCCATCATATACAGAAGCCTGTGCCCATCATATGCAGCCTATGCCCATCATATGCAGCCTGTGTCCATCATATACAACCTGTGCCCATCATATACAGCAGCCTGTGCCCATCATATACAGCAGCCTGTGCCCATCATATACAGCAGCATGTGCCCATCATATACAGCAGCCTGTGTCCATCATATACAGCAGCCTGTGCCCATCATATACAGCAGCCTGTGCCCATCATATACAGCAGCCTGTGCCCATCATATACAGCAGCCTGTGCCCATCATTTACAGAAGCCTGTTCCCATCATTTACAGAAGCCTGTGCCCATAATTTACAGCAGCCTGTGCCCATCATATACAGCAGCCTGTGCCAATCATATACAGTAGCCTGTGCCCATCATATACAGCAGCCGGTGTCCATCATATACAGCAGCCTGTGTCCATCATATACAGAAGCCTGTGCCCATTATATAAAGCAGCCTGTGCCCATCATATACAGAAGCCTGTGCCCATCATATACAGCAGCCTGTGCCCATCATATACAGCAGCCTGTGCCCATCATATACAGCCTGTGCCCATCATATACAGCCTGTGCCCATCATATACAGCCTGTGTCTGTCAGATGCTGCATGTGTCCATATGTGCTGGGGGGGGGGTTTGTGAGAGAAGAGGGTCAGTGCAAGGGTGAGGGGTAGATAGGGTAGGATCAGGGCCATCTTAATAGCATCATGGGCC
Organism: Rana kukunoris; assembly: GCA_029574335.1. Taxonomy (NCBI): domain Eukaryota; kingdom Metazoa; phylum Chordata; class Amphibia; order Anura; family Ranidae; genus Rana; species Rana kukunoris. The sequence continues at coordinate 36,363 of JAJQKJ010000180.1, read as the reverse complement.
CCTGGGCAAAGTAATGCTATGGGGCCCCTACAGGCCTGGTACAGGGTCTACAGGGTCTGGCAGTAAGGAAGGGGGTCTGGAAAAGAGGAGGGGGGTCTGGAAAAGAGGAGGGGGTCTGGCAGAGAGAAGGGGGGTCTGGCAGTGAGGAGGGGGGTCTGGCAGTGAGGTGGGGGGTCTGGCAGTAAGGAGGGGGGTCTAGCAGTGAGAAGGGGGTCTGGCAGAGAGAAGGGGGGTCTGGCAGAGAGAAGGGGGCGGTCTGGCAGAGAGAAGGGGGCGGTCTGGCAGAGAGGAGGGGGGGTCTGGCAGGCAGTGAGGGGGGGGGTCTGGCAAAGACGAGGGGGGGGGTCTGGCAAAGACGAGGGGGGGGGGTCTGGCAAAGACGAGGGGGGGGGGGGTCTGGCAAAGAGGAGGGGGGTTTGGCAGAGAAGATGAGGAGCTGACAGAGGTGAGGGGGGACTCGTGGCACTTCTGGAGTGGGGTATGAAGGGGGAGCTTGCTGCTTTGCTGATCTGCACATTATGGGGGGGGATCCGACGATGGGGGACTCTGGATCGCTCACCACTGAAGGCATGGGGAGTGGGACGGTGCTGGCGGCGGGAGACAGACAGTACATTAGTTAAATCCAGTCACAGGAGGTGATGGGGAGAGAGGAAGCAGTCACAGAAGGGGGCGGAGAGTTAGTGCTGCTGGCGGCGGGACTCGGTAAAGTATGAGACCGCATCCAGTGGGGGGGGGGGGGAGTTGGGTTATGGAGGGGCCGGCTGCAGTGCAGGTACTTCCCACACTGGCTGGAGGACACAAGCCCGGGCACAGCTTGTACAGGTGCCAATCGCTGTCCACACTGGCTGGAGGACACAAGCCCGGGCACAGCTTGTACAGGTGCCAATCGCTGTCCGCCGCAACAACATTTCTCACTCTCACCCGAAATATGGGGGGGGATTTGTCCGGCTCTGGGGCCCCCTGGTGACAGTGGGGCCCCCGGGCTGTGCCCAGTCGTGCCCGCTCAGTAAGACGGCCCTGGGTAGGATATGTGCTGGGGTGCTTTGGAAAGGGGGAGAGATAGAGTTTGAAACAGTTGTCAGTTTTAAAATCCAATCCACACTTCTAGCATGGTCTTCTCCCTGCCAAAGCCCCCAGTACACATCCTCCTAATCCCTCTATCACTACACATATATTCTACCTTGTCCTCCTTTCCAGCCGCTCTCTTCCCTCCCCTGACCATCTACACAGTATAGATAAACTTTTTACAGACCTGAGATCAGCGGTGTCCCTGCTCTCCCCCTCCTCCTCGTGTGTATACAGAGCAGAGAAGGAGGGGAGGAGCTTTGATGAGCTAACAGTCTGCTCTGCTCTCTGGCTCTGCTGAACAAGTCTGTCACGAGGGAGACATTAGATCTTACTCCCGGTGCGTGCAGTCCATGTGAATGATGTGTCCGGGTCTGGAGCAAATGAAAACCCGTACACATCATTCAAAAACCGGACTGTCCGGGGGAAAATCATACAGGTGGCAACCCTATTGTACAATCTCATACCGGTTGCATGGCCCTCCATGCAACCTGATGGTACAATCTCCTACCGGTAGCATGGCCCTCCATGCCACCCGATTGTACAATCTCCAACAGGTTGCATGGCCCTCCATGCCACCCAATTGTACAATCCTTTAGGCTGGGTTCACACCTATGCGAATTGAGTGAGGCTTAAACCGCATTTAATACGCAGAACATTTCTAAATACATTGTTTTCAATAAAAGGCTGGTTCACATATGTGCGATGCATTCGCACTGCGCATTGCAGAGAAAACGTGTGCAGCTGATTCTCAGATGTGTTCAGTTCTCTTCAGGAATTTCTCTCATTCAGCTCAATACACTTCTCCCCCACTCTCCTCTCACCCGGAACTTCTCCCAGGTCTCCAAATTCGCAGCAAAAATGGAGCTAATCTGCTGAACATTTCCCTTCAGTGGCGTAATTATAGGGGTGCTGAGATCGCCATGGCGACCGGGCCCCCTCTACTCTTTGATATGAGTAGCGGCGGCAGGGCGGCTGAGATGAGTTCAGCTGCACAGTGTGCAGGGAAGGAGCTTGTCAAAAGTGAAAGTAGTCAGTGCTGTGCTCTTTGTCTCCCCCTAGAGTGCAGTACCCGGCAGGAAGTGCCAAGGTAAATGTCTCCCGTTTTTTTTTTGACTATCTACTGTATGTGTGTATATGTATATACTGTGTGTGTGTGTATATGTATATACTGTGTGTGTGTATATGTATATACTGTGTGTGTGTATATGTATATACTGTGTGTGTATATGTATATACTGTGTGTATATGTATATACTGTGTGTATGTATATGTATATACTGTATGTGTGTATGTATATGTATATACTGTGTGTGCGTATATGTATATACTGTGTGTGTGTGTATATATGTACTGTATATACTATGTGTGTGTGTATATATGTATATACTATGTGTGTGTATATATGTATATACTGTGTGTGTGTATATATGTATATACTGTGTGTGTATATGTATATACTGTGTGTGTGTATATATGTATATACTGTGTGTGCGTATATGTATATACTGTGTGTGCGTATATATGTACTGTATATACTGTGTGTGTGTGTATATATGTATATACTGTGTGTGTGTGTATATATGTATATACTGTGTGTGTGTATATATGTATATACTGTGTGTGTATATGTATATACTGTGTGTGTGTATATATGTATATACTGTGTGTGTATATATGTATATACTGTGTGTGCGTATATGTATATACTGTGTGTGCGTATATATGTACTGTATATACTGTGTGTGTGTGTATATATGTATATACTGTGTGTGTGTGTATATATGTATATACTGTGTGTGTGTGTATATGTATATACTGTGTGTGTGTATATGTATATACTGTGTGTGCGTATATGTATATTCTGTGTGTGTGTATATATGTACTGTATATACTGTGTGTGTATATATGTATATACTGTGTGTGTGTGTGTGTGTGTATATATGTATATACTGTGTGTATATATGTATATACTGTGTGTGTATATATGTATATACTGTGTGTGCGTATATGTATATACTGTGTGTGTGTATATATGTACTGTATATACTGTGTGTGTATACATGTATATACTGTGTGTGTGTATATATGTATATACTGTGTGTGTATATATGTATATACTGTGTGTGTGTATATGTATATACTGTGTGTATATATGTATATACTGTGTGTGTGTGTGTATATGTATATACTGTGTGTGTATATATGTATATACTGTGTGTGTGTGTATATATGTATATACTATGTGTGTGTATATATGTATATACTGTGTGTGTGTATATGTATATACTGTGTGTGTATATATGTATATACTGTGTGTGTGTGTATATATGTATATACTATGTGTGTGTATATATGTACTGTATATACTGTGTGTGTATATATGTATATACTGTGTGTGTGTGTATATATGTATATACTGTGTGTGTATATATGTATATACTGTGTGTGCGTATATGTATATTCTGTGTGTGTGTGTATATATGTACTGTATATACTGTGTGTGTGTATATATGTATATACTGTGTGTGTGTGTGTGTATATATGTATATACTGTGTGTATATATGTATATACTGTGTGTGTATATATGTATATACTGTGTGAGTATATATGTATATACTGTGTGTATATGTATATACTGTGTGTATATGTATATACTGTGTGTGTGTGTATATATGTACTGTATATACTATATGTGTATATATGTATATACTGTGTGTGTGTATATATGTATATACTGTGTGTGTGTGTATATGTATATACTGTGTGTGTATATGTATATACTGTGTGTGTGTGTATATGTATATACTGTGTGTATATTTTGTGTGTGTGTATATGTATATACTGTGTGTATATACTGTGTGTGTGTGTATATGTATATACTGTGTGTGTGTGTGCATATGTATGTGTGTGTGTGTGTGTGTGTGCATGTATGTATGTATGGATGTGTGTGTGTGTGTATATGTATGTACTGTATGTGTGTGAGTGTGCATGTATGTGCATGTGTTTATCAGTGGCAGTGCGTCCATAAGGGCGCATGTGTGCCGATCCCTCTCCCCAGTCACTCCCTCTATGCCACCACTGCCGCCCCCATATTTAGGTGTCCGGCTCCTTTTCGGGCGCCTGAATCACAGGGGGGGTGTTGAAGCACCTGATTAGAGCCATAGTCTCTAATAGGCTTCAAAATAGGTGAACCGCGAGCGCCATGCTGGGCGCTTACAGTCCACCCAGGTGTGTTAGAAAGGCGAATTAATATTCACTTTGCTAACACTGAACCACCTCTCCACCAATCAGGTGTGCGGGTCTGTTACCCATCACCTGATTGGCTGAAACAATAGGAGCGGCTATTGGACACTTATCAGGAGGAGAGGACGGGAGATGAGGACGGCAGGAGATGCATGGAGGACCCTGGCAGTCACCCGCAGCCCCACGAGACGGGGTAAGAGTCGGACGGGGCGAGGGGGGATTCACAGTGGTGGCATTCGATGGCACAGTTGCAGCATTTGATGGCACACTGGCAGCATTTAATGGGCACACCAGTATTTTCTGGGCACACTGGAGGCATTTGATGGGCACAGTGACAGAGTTTGATGGGCACAGTGACAGAGTTTGATGGGCACCGTGGCGGCATTTGATGGCGCAGTGTTTAAATGGGCACAGTAGCAGCGTTTTGGCACAGTAGCAGCATTTGATGGAAACAGTGGCAGCGTTTGGGCACAGTGGCAGCATTTGCTGGGCACAGTGGCGACATTTGATGGGCACAGTGGTGGCATTTGATGGGCACAGTGGCGACATTTGATGGGCACAGTGGTGGCGTTTGATGGGCACAGTGGCTGCATTTGATGGGCACAGTGGCAGCATTTGATGGGCACAGTGAGAGCTTTTGATTTGCACTGCAAATTATGTTTTTTTTAAGCATTTTTCCATTTGCTTGCGCCCCCCTAAAGATTTTGAGTACCAGCTGCCACTGGTTTATATGTGCGTGCATATGTGCATTTATATATTTATATGTGTGTGTGTGTTTTCATATGTGTGTTTACATGTATGTATGCACATTTTATGTATGCACTTTTAATCCCGATCCCCTATTTGTGTACAATCAGAACCTATTTGTTTATTTATTTTTTTTTGCTTGTTCATAGTATCTTAGAAAAATGCTATGCCTCCGAAAAGCGATCCATGCTTGGATCGTTTTTCTGAGACATTTGACAGTCGGTGAAGAGGCAACATGTTGCCTCCTGACTGCCTGTTTTAACCCCTTAAATACATCATCACTATGCTGCAACTGCATGCAATGCACACAGTTGCAAGGGGGTTGCAGTGTAGCCACATTCACCTAGGTGTATACTTCAAGGGTGCCCTGACTGGAAAAAGATTCCGAAACACCGACATAGAAAAATCGATCTCTCCATTTTCCTCCTGCAGCCGCTGAATGCCTGCGGGAGGGAGAGGAAAAAAAGCAAGGGGAACTGGAGAAATCGGTTCATTTATATGCAGCCGCCTACTTGCGACCGGGTCCTGTAACGCCACCGGGCTCGGAGAAAAGAGCCCTATCTGGGGGTCAGGGGGGGGCCCTTCCTGGTTTCTTGCATCGGGGGCCCTGAAGGTTCTAGTTACGCCACTGTTTCCCTTATCTATCTGCAGAGATAAAGGGCTGAAATACTACTGCACAAGTGTGAACCCAGCCTTAAAGGTTTCATGGCCCTCCATGCAACCCGATTGTACAATCTCCTACAGGTTGCATGGCCCTCCATGCAACCCAATTGTACAATGCTTTAAAGGTTGCATGGCCCTCCATGCAACCCGATTGTACAATCTCCTACAGGTTGCATGGCCCTCCATGCAACCCAATTGTACAATCTTGATATTTACACTGCGCCTGAGGACCCATCAATGCAAAAATCAGATTTGATCCCGATTGTACAATCTCCTACAGGTTGCATGGCCCTCCATGCAACCTGATTGTACATTTTTTTTAAAGGTTGCTTGGCCCTCCATGCAACCCGATTGTACAATTTTTTTAAAGGTTGAATGGGCCCTCCATGCAACCCGATTGTACAATCTCCTACAGGTTGCATGGCCCTTCATGCAACCCGATTGTACAATCTTTTAAAGGTTGCATGACCCTCCATGCAACCCGATTGTACAGTCTTGATATTTACACCGTGCCCGACGACCTGTCAATGCAAAACTCAGATATGATTCCGTTTGTACAATCTCCTACTTGTTGCATGGCCCTCCATGCAACCAGATTGTACAATCTCCTACAGGTTGCATGGCCCTCCATGCAACCCGATTATACAATCTCCTACAGGTTGCATGGCCCTCCATGCAACCCGATTGTACAATCTTGATATTTACACTGCGCCTGAGGACCCATCAATGCAAAAATTTGATTTGATCCCGATTGTACAACCTCCCATAGGTTGCATGGCCCTCCATGCATCCCGATTGTACAATCTCCAACAGGTTGCATGGCCGATTGTACAATCACCAACAGGTTGCATGGCCCTCCATGCAACCCGATTGTACAATCTCCTATCGGTTGCATGGCCCTTCATGCAACCCGATTGTACAGTCTTGAGATTTACACTGCGCCCGAGGACCCGTCAATGGAAAACTCAGATATGATTCCTGTAACGGGATGACCCGTGACGCCCAGAGACTTTTGAGGGATGAGGAATACTCCTGTGCCAGCGGCCCTACGGACTCTTGTGTCTAAGTTCCCCCTGTGCCCCTTTTGGGCATAGGGTGGCTAATAAATGATAAATCATAATTCATGTATTGCAGAAGATGGGACATTACTGGTATATCATATTCCAGGATGTCTTGAGATATTACAGGTGATTTTATTCTGACCCCCAACCAGGTCAATAGATTCAGAAGATATACTAATTGTCCATTGTGTAAGGCTGTGGAGGTGTTAATTCAGGTCTGCTCCTAGACCTTTCTATTGTGTGATAACACTGTTTAAAGCCTTTTGATTATCAGGTGTAAACACCTTTCTGTCGGAGACAGTCCGTCTGTCTAAAGATGTGGATTGAAAGACATACCATGTTCTATTGTGTGATACCAATACTGTGTTGTAACTGATTAAGTCAAAAGGGTCAGAAGTCTCCTTTCAGGCTGTCTGGGTAACACATTCTGTTACAATTAGTAATTAACTCCACTGATGTCATTATCTAGGAATGTGTCTTGTCAGGTTCGGTGCCAGAGTGTCTATCTAAAAATATGTGATTGAAGCCCCCCATGGTGTGAAGGGGGATGGAGATTTCATTGTTCCTGTGATTAACTTTATTATGTTGTACTGGATATTTAAGCAAGCTAAGAAACCATTAAAGCGTTCATTCATTTTGGAACTAGAGAACAGAGTCTCGTTGTTCTGGTAAATGGAATGGATCGTGTCTGCTGGTTTGTTGGTGTGTCGGATAATCTATCGTGGGTTGATGAAAGGTCATAAACGGTGGTGACCGTTACAAGTGGTGGCTCAGCAGTGGGATGATTCCATCGCCAGAAGGACGGCTACAAGGACACAGGACAATGGAGACGGTGTATGAACGGATGAAGCTCTCTTCTCTCATGGACTTACTGGAGAGCCGAGGCAGACCAGCCAGCAACTGCAAGAAAAGGGACATTATCTCAGAACTTGTCGAAATGGATAGAGCTGAAAGGCCCGGCGTAACAGACAGGACACCCGAGGAAGAATTTTTTGATCGGGCTGTTAAACGTGGACTGGCACAGTATCCTCCACCTGAGATCATAGACCGGGTTATAACAGCTGTGGATGCCACTTTGCTACATCAAAGAGGTGCTGCAGCAGCTGAAGTCACAGCAGCACCAACTGAAGAGAGAGGAGAGGTGCAGATACCAGTCTCCATGGAAGAGGAATTCAAAATGAGGTTACAAGAGATGCGGATACAGCACAGAGGACCAGTATCAGAGGAGGCCCTGCTGGGATGGTCGGATGTGATTCGTTGCCAACTCTGGAAGGAAGCGCCAACTCTGGAGCAGCAACACCAAGGAAAGGTCCTGCCCTCCATTTATGTAAGGTACTGGCCGCAGTATGACGTACAAATGCCGCTGTTGGGGGCAGGGCCGTCTTTAATATAGTTTGGGCCCTGGGCAAACATTTTTTTTGGGCCCCCCTCCAGCTTATTTTGGGCCTGGCTGATTCATATGTATGTGTTTTGGCGGCCCTCAGTTGTGCAGGCACAGCAGCCCATTGATTTGAATGGGCTGCCATGCCTTTGTTTCCTGCAGAAAAAAGGTGCATTCAGCATTTTAAAAATCAGTTGCCTTGAAATCCATTCTGCTTTTGCACCATGCTACTTACCTGCAGTTCTTGCACACACAAACGCACTGTGTTTTTAAAAGCGTGACCTAAATGTCTAAAAATGCAGCAAGTTTGACAGTGCAGGAACTGCAGATAAGTCACAGCAGACAGCAGAATGGACAGACAGTGCTGTATTTCATTGCTTGATGGGCATAGGTGTGCCGTGTGCTCAGCCTATTACATGAGGCATCAAATGAATGGGCTGCTGTGCCTGCACAAATGTGGGCCGCCAAAACACATACATGTGAACCAGTCAGGCCCAAAATAAGCCCTGACTATGGTATCCCAGATATAACCTTTACTGCTATGACACACCGTTTATACTCCCCCTTAAACCTTTAATAATAATGAGACCACCACTGTAACTTGGAGTAAAACTGGCCGTAGCAGCCTCCTTTATTTTAGATAACATCCAATAATAAATAACATATATAAACCATATAATTCCTGAGAAAAACAGTTCTTCTCATACTAGTGCTGGACTTTGCAGGCACCACTAACACTGACTTGTAAAACCTTTTAACATTATAACATTTTATTGGCACTGCGGTACCTCACCTCTGGTCATAGGCCTCAAGCCGACAAGCTGGCTCAGAGACGACCACTGACCGCAGTGCCCCCATTAACCAACATTCCAGCTACACCTTGGTAGACTGGAAACCACACCCCTTCAGAACCCATACCACCTCTGGGTAATGGCATCCATATTTGGGGTAATTTCTTCTCCTGCAAAGTCCAAACACCCGCCACTGCCACGACAGCATGCACCTCGTACCTGCATAAAGAGAAACAAAACACAAGGAAAGCACCCAAAACAACAATTCTCTCAACCATTATCACCACTATCAGCAAGCCCATAACATAAAGGGAGGGTGGGTGGGAACTTTTCTCCCCAGACTGTGTTACCCAGGAAAGGAGGGGGGAGAATTTATAGCTTCTCCTCCTCTGCACACTGCACTTCTCATGACCACTCCCCCCTGGCTTGTAAAGGTTTCTGTTAACCCAGTCATGCCCTGCCCTACGCTTATGGCTTGTTGTTTTGCTCCGGGCCTCTCTTGACTATGGTATCCCAGATATAACCTTTACTGCTATGACACACCGTTTATACTCCCCCTTAAACCTTTAATAATAATGAGACCACCACTGTAACTTGTAGTAAAACTGGCCGTAGCAGCCTCCTTTATTTTAGATAACATCCAATAATAAATAACATATATAAACCATATAATTCCTGAGAAAAACAGTTCTTCTCATACTAGTGCTGGACTTTGCAGGCACCACTAACACTGACTTGTAAAACCTTTTAACATTATAACATTTTATTGGCACTGCGGTACCTCACCTCTGGTCATAGGCCTCAAGCCGACAAGCTGGCTCAGAAACGACCACTGACCGCAGTGCCCCCATTAACCAACATTCCAGCTACACCTTGGTAGACTGGAAACCACACCCCTTCAGAACCCATACCACCTCTGGGTAATGGCATCCATATTTGGGGTAATTTCTTCTCCTGCAAAGTCCAAACACCCGCCACCAGCACCCAAAGGTAACCCCTTGCCTTTGGGCGCACCTCCACACCCTCAATGCTTGCTGTACCCCATCCTACGGGCCCAACCCCCACCATATCGATACCAACATCTGTGCAGTAAACTCCATCACTCCTAAGGTATCTTCATGTAGACACCTCCAACTCCCAGATGCCTGACGGCCAGGCCCCCGTTTCTACTTACAAACCACATTTGGTTGGCACTGCGTTATCTAACCCCTGGTCATAGGCCTCAAGCCGACAGGCTGGCTCAGAGACGACCACTGACCGCAGTACCCCCACCACCTCTCTGTCCATCTTCCACCAAGCTCTTTTTCACCCCCTCCGCTGTCTGGCCATCCTCTATGATGTCCTAGCCACCATGACCGATCATACCACTATCGTATCCGGGAACCTCACGACCCCAGCATTGACCTCACCCCCTAGATCATTTCTCCTACATGGAGAACCAGTACCTCCAGTGGTCGGTCCCAACATGCAAACCTGTGCACTTCCGATACCACTCTACTTCCACATCATTCCTGGGAAACGCAACCAATGTACACAAGCCTGCAGTCTCGGGACCCCCAGCTGTCGACCCACCGGTCGCACATACACTCTCCAAGCCCCCCCAATCTCCGAAGGAGTGGCCCATAATCCATACCAATCCTTGCACTGTACCTGAAAGACAGTAAGCAACCTATACAACCATTGATGCAACCACCAAATTACCCCTACGCCAGGCCCACCAACCATTGTGGCCTGCATCTAGTCGAAACCTCTTCGACTCCCACCTGCCTATCCCCTTGACTGTTTCCTCATCAAGACGATCACGTGCAGCCTCTGTCGCTGCCCCAATCCTGAGGGAACGCCAGGGAAATTCTTTCTCCACTAGGCCCAAACCCTGCCACAAACTGATACCGTGACCCTGGAGCCCCCTACTTATGTAACCAAATGAACCGCCCACCTTCAGGCGTACCTGCCGGAATTCCCCACCAGCCCGACTGGGCAAAGGTCTGAACCCACAACAGTGACCACCAGCACTGACTTACCTCACCCCCTCTGATCCGTTTTGGATCTGCTTAGAAGCAGTGTGGCCCCTTCATGAGCCCCCCACACTTCCGCAGCCACCTTGAACCGTTTCTTGGAGGGGCTAACTAACTCGCCCACCCCGAATGCTCCAAAGATATTTGCCAGACCAAAACACTGTGCAGAAACGACACAACCCCATACCGGGATAAACACAATGTCCCCACATTCCCCATAACGCCTCTTAAGATGTAACGATACTGGGCGCTGAGTCGTTCCTGCTGGCTATATCCCTTGAGCGCTTGTCGCACCCAAAAACCATAGTAAAATTCCAGGCACCTTAGCCACTCAAACGAGAATACCAGACTGAACAACTTTTCTTATCGAGTACCAACTGTGACATCCCAGACTCTATGTTCCTGGACAAACAATATCGAATCAGGACCCATACCTCTGGACCCGCCGGCTCCACCTCCGCCCCCCGAACCAGCATCTGCCACACCAACCAGACCTTCTCTTAGGCCGCCCATGTTTCCTCACCTTACCTACCTTCTGTGAGATGATTCAAACTGAATCCTCCACTCACACGCTGGACAGGGGACCACTTGCTACTCTGCCTAACGCACCAAACCCAGAACCTGTCCCCACTGCAAACCGGGACAAGGCGTCTGCCACAACCTTGTCCACTCCCGGTATACCCCTGGAAACAGCGCAGCTCCAGGTGCCGCAAGAGACGAATGACTGGGGGAGAGGAGCCATCACCCTGTTGAACACCTGTACCACCCCCAGATTATCACCATGTAAACAGACCGGATGGCAGGGCCCCCATAATTCCACTGCCAGCACTACCGGAAAACAGTTCCAGCCGAACCAAGTTCTTAGTGAACCCTGCTGGCACCAGGACTGTCCCTGCAAGAATGCACCAAAGCCCGAACCTACACTGTCCCTGCAAGAATGCACCAAAGCCCGAACCCCCGGCCGCATCTGTGAACAGTTCCATGTCAACATTGCTGACCGGACCGAACATCCACAGAGCCGTACTGTTAGAGGACTCCAAAACGGAGTGACAAACCGACAGGTCTTCCTTGTGTTCCTTCACAAACCCACAAAGTGTTTGGGTGACTTAACCCCCCGCCGTGCTTGCCGAGCGGCGCGCGCAAACGACTTGCCCCATAGGAAGAATAAGACACACGAAAATACGTTTTCCCAGGAGCGACTGCCGCGCTCAGATTTGTACTTTCTGTGAACCCAATATCTCGCCAATTTTTTGCCGTGAGGCTTTCCAGTTTGTCCCATGGTAATCTGCACTCCATTGCCTCCGAGCCAATTACTATGCCAAAAAATTGCATGACCGACTTCGGCCCCTACCTTTTCTCGGATGCCAGCGGCACCCCACATCGCTCCGCAATGCGTTCCAGAGTGGCCAAAACACTGCGCAGATACGCGACCCAGCCGGGCAAACGCTGAGGAAGTCGACCCGATAGTGGACCAAGGAGTTCACTCCAGCCACATACCGACCCACCCATTCTAGAAACAAACTAAACTGTACCCACAAGGCACATGAACCGAGCAACCCACCGGTACCCACTTGTCCCTCTTGAACTCCCCCTCCCAGTGACAGACCAATAGCCGGATACTATCCGGGAGTACTGGGAGAAGCCAAAAGGCAGCCTCGATGTAAGGCGCGGCCATCACCGCCCCTCGACATACCCCTGACCCAATCAACCGCCCCATCAACTGAGGCGTAACATACTGTACAATACCCCACGCTAATAGCCTTGTTGACCCCCCCCCCCCGTAAGGACAGGTGATGAATGAGCCTAAACTTATTCGGCTTCTTGTTTGGCCCCACCCCAAAGGGGAAAAACAACCAACTCATATGAAGGGGGGGGCGGAGAGAATGGGCACCCCATTCGGCCCAGAGCTACTTCCTACCGCAGTGTATCCGAAACCACCGCAGGGTGACGTAGCGCGGAGCGCCAATTGTTAGGCATGGGGGGGGGCCACCCCCAGCTTGCAAGGAATGCTAAAACCCTCTGAAAACCCCCCCTCCAACGACCGGGCAGCCGCCCTGTTGGGGTGCTACCGAGAAACGGTCGCATCCTCTACACCATCACCGTAGTCCTCCCTCTTACTCGTAAAATCTCCGAGACGTACCTTGCCTTGCTCACAAAACCCAGGAAAGAGGGATGGTTACCACCGCAGCTGGAGACCTCGTGCTTGAACCGGCAGCACCCCCCAAACTTGCAGTTACCCTCAGTACACTGCCAGCAGACCCCCTTTTTCTGTCCGGCCGACTGTCCCGGGGAAAAGGTTACACCGCCCCCCCTGAAAAAACGTCGCGTGCGTACGTGGGACCGACCTTAGCTGCATCCCAAGGCCAAAGTCCTCGGTCTCTCCACCTACATGGCCGGTCCCTCACTGATCACGCTCGCCCCGATCGAGTACGACTGCGACCACTTCGCAAAAAGTCCTGGGTCTAAACCTATACCTCCTTTGCTTCATCCTCCTTTTTTGGACTCAGGCTAAACCATGACCAGGTTAACTTCTCCAGAGGCAAATGCGCAAATACCTCTACACATTCGCTCTTACAGCTCTCCTCTCTCACCTCCTGCTTAAAATGTGAACCCCCGGGGTGCCTCATCACAAGTATACACTTCCCTCTTTTGCGTCCGACAACCGGACCAGATCCCTCCTTTTTGCGGAGTCTCCCGCCGCCTACACCTTAACCCTGGAATGCCCAGCGTCACTAGCCCCAGCCACACCCCCCTGCCGGCACCCAAGATGCTGCAGGGCCAACGTCGGGATTGTCCCCCCCACAATGGCTCACCAACGATACCAACCCTACAAACAACCGATGCACACCTGCATCCCCTCCCACCTTTTTTCCCCTGGCACTAGGCCTTGCCTCACTACCCCCCCCCCCGCCACTGTGGGCACTACCAAACGACTACGGGGACCCCCCCTGTCCCTCTACCAACACACCAGCATTTTGTAACACAGTAGAAATTGATGAAAACAACTTACCGGGCTGCCTGGAAGCAAATCCCACCAGCCGAAGCACTTGTCTCCCTTGCAGCGAACTCCGTCCTGGGCACGAACTCCCCCTCCGAACGAAAACTCCGGGCCAGAAGTCCCCTTCAGATGATGGCCCACCAGGCGACCCGGGCCTGGCGGCCGAGAGCCCAGAGCTGGCAACGCTCACTCAGCGCACTCTGGACCCGTGCACGGATTTCACCGACGCTTTTCTGGGTGCCTCACGTCTGCCGTTGTCTTCCACTCCCACACACCCCCTCACCTTTGGGCTGGATTGGAGGTGGCTAGCCGTGTATGGCAAGGGACTAGCCACCGCTGCGACCGATCTCCCTCGCCGAGGCTCCTGCACCACCGGTGCACAACCGGGGTGAGAGCCCACAGCAGCCTTCTCAGTATGCAGGGCCAGGCCTGGCCGCCGACTTGTAGCCATAGCCCCCCCCCCCATGCCTTGCGGGGCCTACAGGGCCCGCCGCTGTACCTTTTGCTGAGGGGGCCCAAGGTGGCCCAAGCTGGGCTCCCATCCCTTCTATGCTGGCTCCTGGATGACCCCCCCGCGGGTGCCGCGAAATGTCAGGTACCCCCCCCCCCGCGGTTGCCGCGGAATCGCGGGTGCCACGAAATGTCGGGTACCCCCCGCGGTTGCCGCGGAATCGCGGGTAGCCCCGCCCCCCCGCGGGTGCCGCGAAATGTCAGGTACCCCCCCCCCCCCGCGGTTGCCGCGGAATCGCGGGTATCCCCGCCCCCCCGCGGGTGCCGCGAAATGTCGGGTACCCCCCCGCGGTTGCCGCGGAATCGCGGGTTGCCCCGCCCCCCGCGGGTGCCACGAAATGACGTGTAACCCCCCCCCGCGGTTGCCACGGAATCGCGGGTAGCCCCGCCCCCCTGCGGGTGCCGCGAAATGTCGGGTACCCCCCCCCCCCCCCCCCCGCGGTTGCCGCGGAATCGCGGGTAGCCCCGCCCCCCGCGGGTGCTGCGAAATGACGGGTACCCCCCCGCGATTGCGCGGGTACTCACCCCCCCGCCAGGCAAAAAGTCCTGGTGGCCGTCCCGGTTGAGGAGCGGCCCCAAAAACAGACTGCAGCCACCCCCCACCAAGCCAATCAGTCCCCACATGCAGCTGGGCAGCATGGCTAAAACCCCAGAAAGTTCAGGCAGAGCCAAAAATCCCCCAGCAGCAAAATTCCTACCTGATAAAATTTTTCTCCCCAGACTGTGTTACCCAGGAAAGGAGGGGGGAGAATTTATAGCTTCTCCTCCTCTGCACACTGCACTTCTCATGACCACTCCCTCCTGGCTTGTAAAAGTTTCTGTTAACCCAGTCATGCCCTGCCCTACGCTTATGGCTTGTTGTTTTGCTCCGGGCCTCTCTATCAAGCAGTTAAATACAGACAGTAATGCCATGTGCTCTGAGGCCTCACTCAGCCTGGACTGCAGGTCTGGTCTGTGACTTAAAGAGTTCCTCTATTTTACACATGGCATGGCCTGGGGTCCCATGGTGCTAAAGCAGAATGGACAGACGGTGCTGTGACCCCATGCCATGCCATGTGTAAAATACAGGAACTTTTTAAAACACTGACCAGGCCTGCAGTGAATCATCAAATATTATAAAGACTTTGGGCACACTCTACAGAAAACTTCTATTTACAATATAGCAAACAGTGACATACATTGAGGTGCAGGACATAAAGAAGTCAGCCTCGGGAAGAGCAAACTGGGGATGTTATAAAATCACATTCTAATTCACTTTTATATACAAGCAGCACCCAGTGGCAGGAAGGTAGAAGTGCACGTCTAAAGGGAAGCCAGGAGTTCTGTACATTTTAAAACACTGGGAAGGGAAGCAGTACTGTCACCTGGCTGCGTGCCGCTGATGATTTTCAGCCTGATTTGTGGGCAGCACAGGGGCTTAACGGGCGGCAGGGCCACCATCAGGAATTATGGGGCCCCTTACACAGCTTCAGGCATGCGCCCCCTGGAGCAGAGAACAGGGGGGGGAGGTGCTTCCCCCTTAAATTGGGACGCGGGGGCGGGGCTGCCGCAAATTTAGAAGTGGGAGGCCCTTTACAAAAAAAAGATTTAATAAAGAAAAATATAAAAAAAGGGGTGTAGCCATCCGGGGCCCTGGGGACCTCTGGGCCCTTTAATAAAAAGAAAAAAAGAAATAAAAAATATATATAAAAAATATATTTTTTTTAAAAAAGGGGGTTGCCATCTGGGGACCTCTGGGCCCTTTAATAATTTTTTTTTTTTTTTTATAAAAATAAATTACAAAAAAAGGGGGGTTGCCATCCGGGACCTCTGGACCCTTTAATAAAAAATAAAATAAAAAAAATATATTAAAAATAAACACTTATAAAAAAAAAAGTGGGGTTGCCATCCAGGGCCCTGGGGACCTCTGGGCCCTGTAATAAAAAAAATATATAAACAAAAATAAAAAAATAAACATTTATAAAAAAAATAAAAAAGGGTGTTTGCCACATGGGGCCCTGGGGACCTCTGAGCCCTTTATATATATATATATATATATATATATATATATATATATATATATATATATAAAGGGCTCAGAGGTCCCCAGGGCCCCATGTGGCAAACACCCTTTTTAAAAAAAATTATAAATGTTTATTTTTTTATTTTTGTTTATATATTTTTTTTATTACATATATTTATTATATATATATATATATATATATATATATATTATATAATATAAATGTTATTATTATTAACCACTTCCATACCAGGCACTTACGCACCTTCCCGCCCAAGTCAATTTTCAGCTTTCAGCACTGTCGCAATTTGAATGACAATTGCGCGGTCATGCTACACTGCACCCAAACAAAATTGGCGTCCTTTTTTCCCCACAAATAGAGCTTTCTTTTGGTGGTATTTGATCACCTCTGCGATTTTTTTTTTTTTGCGCAACAACTAAAAATAGAGCGAAGATTTTGAAAAAAAAATAAAGTTTTTATTTTTTTCTGTTAATTTTTTTGTAAATGAGTATGTTTTCTCTTTCAATTACGGGCACTGATATGGTGGCACTGATGGGCACCGATGAGGTGGCACTGATGGGCACTGATGAGGTAGTTCTGATGGGCGCCAATTAGGTAGCACTGATGGGCACTGATAGGCGGCGCTGGTATGGGGCACTGATGGGCACTCATGGGCGGCACTGATGGGCACTCATGGGCGGCACTGATGGGCACTCATGGGCGGCACTGGGCACTCATAGGCGGCACAGATGGGCACTCATAGGCGGCACAGGTGGGCACTCATAGGCGGCACAGGTGGGCACTCATAGGCGGCACAGGTGGGCACTGATAGGTGGCACAGGTGGGCACTGATAGGTGGCACAGGTGGGCACTGATAGGTGGCACAGGTGGGCACTGATAGGTGGGCACTGGGCATGGATTGGCACTGACAATCACTGAGGGGTGGCACTGATGGATCAATGTTGCCAATCAGTGCCCATGTGTGGGCACTGATTGGCATCATTTATTTTTTTACTGCCCCCCTTCTTTTTTTTTTTCCTTTTTTTTTTGTTGTTTTTTTTTTTTTATTATTTTTTAGTACCCTGGTGGTCTAGTGTGGCGATCCGAGGGGGGGCTGCGCTGATAAACAATCAGCGCGAACCCCCCCTGTCAGGAGAGCCGCTGATCGGCTCTCCTCTACACGCGTCTGTCAGACGCGAGTGAGGAAGAGCCGTCGGCGGCTCTTCCTGTTTACATCGTGATCAGCCGTGATTGGACACGGCTGATCACGTGGTAACGAGGCTCCGCCGGAGACTCGTTACCGAGATCGGAGGTGCAGGGTGTCAGACTGACACCCCGCATCACCGATCGCCGCGCTGCGCGCCCCCACGGGCGCGCGCGGCATTGAAATCGTGCTAGCCGTTTGAGAACGGCCAGTCACGATTTCATAACCACTTCCCGCCCGTAAATCTGTTATTGGCCGGGCAGGAAGTGGTTAAAGGACCCAGAAGTCCCCAGGGCCCTGGATGGCAACTCCCCTTTTTTTATAATTTTTTTTATATTTTATTTCTTTTATATATTATATATATATATATATATATATATATATATATATATATATATATATATATATATATATATATATATATATATATATATATATATATATATATAAAAAGAAATAAAATATAAAAAAATATATAAAAAAAGGGGGGTTGCCATCATAATAATAATAATAATAATATTTATATTATCTAATATATATATATATATATATATATATATTAAAAGAAATATATAAAAAAAGTTTTTTTTTATATAAAACAAGTTTTTTTTTAATAAAAAAGGGGGGTTGTCATCCGGGGCCCTGGGGAACTACTGGGCCCCTGGGGACCTCCAGACCTCTAAAAAAAATTGGCCCTTTAATTAAAAATAAAAAATATATAAAATAAATATATATTTTTATTTAAAAATAAATAAAAAAAGGGGGTTGTCATCTGGGGCCCTGGGGGCCTCCAGGTCCCTGGGGACCCCTAAAAAAATTGGCCCATTAATAAAAAATAAAAATATATTTAAATAAAATTGGCCCTTTAATAAAAAATAAATAAAAATGTATAAAATAAATATATTTTTTTATTTAAAAATAAATAAAAAAAGGGGGGGTTGCCATCTTGGGCCCTGGGGCCTCTGGGTCCCTGGGGACCCCTAAAAAATGGCCCTTTAATAAAAAATAAAAATATATTAAAAAAAATTGGCCCTTTAATAAAAAATAAAATAAAAATATATAAAATAAATATATTTTTTTTTATTTAAAAATAAATAAAAAGAAGGGGGGTTGCCATCTTGGGCCCTGGGGACCTCCGGACCCCTAAAAAAAAAAAAAATTAAAACTTTTTTTTTCAAAGGGGGTTGCTTTGGGCCCCCAACAGTGACAGGGCCCTGGGCAGCTGCCCCTGTTTGCCTTATGGTAGAGACGGCCCTGGTTGGGGGAACAACTGAAGCAGGAGTGGATAGCAGAGTTAAGCAGGCTGATCCGGGCAAAGATGCAGCTGGACGAGAGCTACAGAGCCCTCCGGTGGTATGTAGCCCAAGAGTGCCCGTGGTCAGCGGGTGACAGCCCGACAGAAGGCTATGACTATGATGGCCTGGGATTGTTGTATTGGAGGATGTCCAGTGATCCAGACTTCGGGGATGATCAGGAGTGGCGCTTGGAGGACATAATGGAGCACAGAGAGGGAAAATTGAATATCTCGGAAGGGCACTGGTTACAGGAAGATTTGGAGTTTCTGGCCATTCAGGAATGGGAGCTGGATATCGCCTACAGACAGCTGCTAGACTCGGCTCAGCAGCAGGGTGGGGCTCCCGTTGCCTGGGACTATAAGGACATTTCAGATGACAACTATGAAATCCTGGCTGATGAATCGGCAGTGGAAAATCTGAAGATTGCCATTCCTAAAGCCGAAGCGGATGATGTGGAGTTCCAGGGAGCCGGGGCAGTTGGCCCCTCTCCTAAGCAACAAGCTGAGGTGGTAAAGCTTTTACTCCCAGCTGAATCACTGGCAAAAGAGCAGAGTGTCACGGGCCTCTGCTCTCAGTTAGCAGGAGAGGGAGTTCCTGTGATAGTGGATAGGACTGTGGTCTCCACTCGCAGCAACCCAGTGGAAGAGCTGGCAACAGAGCAGAGTGCCCCAGGCCTTTGCTCCCAACTAGCAGGAGAGGGAGTTCCTGTGATAGGGGATGGGACTGTGGTCTCCCCTCACAGCAACCCAGAAGAAGAGCTGGCAACAGAGCAGAGTGCCACAAGCCTCTGCTCCCAACTAACAGAAGAGGGGGTCCCTGTGGTAGTGGATGGGACTGTGGTCTCCACTCACAGCAACCCAGTGGAAGAGCTGGCAACAGAGCAGAGTGCCCCGGGCCTTTGCTCTCCACTAATGGAGGAGGGGGTTCCTGGGGTAGTGGATAGGACTTCAGTCTCCACTGACACAACCCCAGAAAATGGTGCGGCACTGGGACAGGAGGATGTCGGCTTTGCTTTGCAAGCACCAGGGGATTTTCACCTAGCACCAGTGGATGGGACTTCAGTCTCCACTGGTATACCCCAGGAAAAGGGGGCAGTTGGCCCAGATTCCCAACAGCATGATGGACTGAGCCCAGTCACCCTGTCTCCTCCCCAGCAGCTGAAAGGACTCCAGGGAGAAGGGCCAGTCCAGGCCTCTCCCCAGCGGCAGGCATGTTCTCTGAGAGAGGCAGAGGTTGGCTGGGTGAGTAATGCTCTGTTTGGAGCAATTTATTTGGGGTACAGTATGGATACCAGCATTGGAGGACTGGATCTACTGACTAACTTCGGAGTCAACCCGTCTGGTGTCTCCTCAGTCTCCCACCGAAAGGGGAGAGATATAACGGGATTACCCGTGACGCCCAGAGACTTTTGAGGGATAACTGATACTCCTGTGCCAACGGCCCTACGGACTCTTGTGTCTAAGTTCACCCTGTGCCCCTTTTGGGCATAGGGTGGCTAATAAATGATAAATCATAATTCATGTATTGCAGAAGATGGGACATTACTGGTAGTTCATATTCCAGGATGTCTTGAGATATTACAGGTGATTTTATTCTGACCCCCAACCAGGTCAATAGACTCAGAAGATATACTAATTGTCCATTGTGTAAGGCCCTCCATGCAACCTGATTGTACAATCTCCTACCGGTTGCATGGCCCTCCATGCAACCAAATTTTACAATCTCCAACAGGTTGCATGGCCCTCCATGCAACCTGATTGTACAATCTCCTACCGGTTGCATGGCCCTCCATGCAACCCAATTGTACAATCTTGATAGTTACACTGCGCCATCAGTTTCATCTGCCTTCACTCCCCCATGCCCAGCATACTGGTAATACCCCCTCCCCCCATCTCACACACAGGGCCGATCCAGGAAATATTTGATTGCCTCTCGGGGGATCAGAAAGGAATTTTTTCCCCAGCTGGAGCACATTGGATCACGGCTTTGCTGGGGGTTTTCGCCTTCCTCTGGATCAACTGCCTCACAACCCAACACCCACCCACAGAACATGGGGTGCCTTGTCGTGGCTCTGTGGCTTACGCATGCGTGTACTTGTACATGTGTGCAACTAAACCCCTGCCTAGCGCCTGTCACTTCAGCCAATCGGGTGACGAGTAACACAGACCCGGTGCACCTGATTGGCTGAAAGGCGGGTCAATGTTAGGAAAGCAAATTCCTTCTCTTTCCTGACATACGTGAGAAGCGAACGCACAGCATTGCGCCCGCTTCTCACATTTTTGGGCACCTATTAGAGCCTATTGCTCTAATCAGGTGCATCCAAAAAACACCCCCACCGCTGTAATTCTGGTGCCTGAAAAGGGGCCGGACACCTGAATAGGGGGTGTCAGCAGCGACCATAGATAGAGTCATACAATGCATGAATCTATCTGGGGATTAGAGAGTGACAGGAGAGGGGACGGCGCTCCTGCGCCTTTTATGGACGCACTGCTGATGAATGGATGCCTTCAGCTGCCATTGTACTCTTGCTGGGTCTCTAATGTGTCCTGTGCCTTTAACACCTTCCCACTCGGCCGTAAAATGAGGGCTGGACGGAATATTCGCTGTTCTCGGTGGACATCATATGATGTCCTCTCCAGAATGCACCTCGCACGCCCCACATACCGTGCTGCAGCCGGACACAACAGATGATAGATCAGTGTACCGGCGTCCTGCCATGAGATCGCTGGGTGAGTGTGGCCAATGGAACTTCCCCCCAAGTTTCATCTGCCCTCACTCCCCCACAACCAGTGGTCTGGTAATACCCCCTGCCCCCAACTACACCCGCTCATCTACCACCAAGAAGGGACGCAGCCACCCTGGGTAAGGGGTGAGTGTGGCCAATGGAACTTCCCCCCAAGTTTCATCTGCCCTCACTCCCCCACAACCAGCGTACTGGTAATACCCCCTGCCCCCAACTACACCCGCTCATCTACCACCAAGAAGGGACGCAACCACCCTGGGTAAGGGGTGAGTGTGGCCAATGGAACTTCCCCCCAAGTTTCATCTGCCCTCACTCCCCCACAACCAGTGGTCTGGTAATACCCCCTGCCCCCAACTACACCCGCTCATCTACCACCAAGAAGGGATGCAACCACCCTGGGTAAGGGGTGAGTGTGGCCAATGGAACTTCCCCCCAAGTTTCATCTGCCCTCACTCCCCCACAACCAGTGGTCTGGTAATACCCCCTTCCCCCAACTACACCCGCTCATCTACCACCAAGAAGGGATGCAACCACCCTGGGTAAGGGGTGAGTGTGGCCACTGGAACTTCCCCCCAAGTTTCATCTGCCCTCACTCCCCCACAACCAGCGTACTGGTAATACCCCCTGCCCCCAACTACACCCACTCATCTACCATCAAGAAGGGATGCAACCACCCTGGGAAAGGGGTGAGTGTGGCCAATGGAACTTCCCCCCAAGTTTCATCTGCGCTCACTCCCCCACAACCAGCGTACTGGTAATACCCCCTGCCCCCAACTACACCCGCTCATCTACCACCAAGAAGAGACGCAACCACCCTGGGTAAGGGGTGAGTGTGGCCAATGGAACTTTCCCCCAAGTTTCACCTGCCCTCACTCCCCCACAACCAGTGGTCTGGTAATACCCCCTGCCCCCAATTACACCCGCTCATCTACCACCAAGAAGGGATGCAACCACCCTGGGTAAGGGGTGAGTGTGGCCAATGGAACTTCCCCCCAAGTTTCATCTGCGCTCACTCCCCCACAACCAGCGTACTGGTAATACCCCCTGCCCCCAACTACATCCGCTCATCTACCACCAAGAAGGGATGCAACCACCCTGGGTAAGGGGTGAGTGTGGCCAATGGAACTTCCCCCCAAGTTTCATCTGCCCTCACTCCCCCACAACCAGCGTACTGGTAATACCCCCTGCCCCCAACTACAACCACTCATCTACCACCAAGAGAGGATGCTGCCACCCTGGGTAGGGGGTGAGTGTGGCCAATGGAACTTCCCCCCAAGTTTCATCTGCCCTTACTCCCCAGCATACTGGTAATAGCCCCTGCCCCCAACTACACCCGCTAATCTACTACCAAAAGGGGACGCTGCCACCCTGGGTATAGGGTTGTGTGGCCAATGGAACTTCCCCCCCCAAGTTTCATCTGCCCTCACTTCCCCCATGCCCAGCGTACTGGTAATACCCCCTGCCCCCAACTACACCCGCTCATCTACCACCAAGAGGGGACGCAACCACCCTGGGTATAGGGTTGTGTGGCCAATGGAACTTCCCCCCAAGTTTCATCTGCCCTCACTCCCCCACACCGGTAAGACTCCCTGCCCCCAACTACACCCGCTAATCTACCACCAAGAGGGGACGCTGCCACCATGGGTAGAGGGTGAGTGTGGCCAATGGAACTTCCCCCCAAGTTTCATCTGCCCTCACTCCCCCATGCCCAGCGTACTGGTAATACCCCCTGCCCCCAACTACACCGACTCATCTACCACCAAGAGGGGATGCTACAACCCTGGGTAGGGGTTGAGTGTGGCCAATGGAACTTCCCCCCAAGTTTCATCTGCCCTCACTCCCCCATGCCCAGCATACTGGAAATACCCCCCTCCCGCCATCCCACACACAGGGCCGATCCAGGAAATATTCGATTGCCTCTCGGGGGATCAGGAAGGAATTTTTTCCCCAGCTGGAGCACATTGGATCTCATGCTTTGCTGGGGTTTTTCGCCTTCCTCTGGATCAACTGCCTCACAACCCAACACCCACCCACAGAACATGGGGTGCCTTGTCGTGGCTCTGTGGCTTACGCATGCATGTACTTGTACATGTGTGCAACTAAACCCCTGCCTAGCGCCTGTCGCTTCAGCCAATCGGGTGACGAGTAACACAGACCCGGTGCACCTGATTGGCTGAGAGGCGGGTCAATGTTAGGAAAGCAAATTCCTTCTCTTTACTGACATACGTGAGAAGCGAACGCACAGCATTGCACCCGCTTCTCACATTTTTGGGCACCTATTAGAGCCTATTGCTCTAATCAGGTGCATCCAAAAACACCCCCACCGCTTTAATTCTGGTGCCTGAAAAGGGGCCGACACCTGAATTGGGGGTGTCAGCAGCGACCATAGATAGAGTCATACAATGCATGAATCTATCTGGGGATTAGAGAGTGACAGGAGAGGGGGCGGCGCTCCTGCGCCTTTTATGGACGCACTGCTGATGAATGGATGCCTTCAGCTGCCATTGTACTCTTGCTGGGTCTCTAATGTGTCCTGTGCCTTTAACACCTTCCCACTCGGCCGTAAAATGAGGGCTGGACGGAATATTCGCTGTTCTCGGTGGACATCATACGATGTCCTCTCCAGAATGCACCTCGCACGCCCCACATACCGTGCTGCAGCCGGACACAACAGATGATAGATCAGTGTACCGGCATCCTGCCATGAGATCGCTGGGTGAGTGTGGCCAATGGAGCTTCCCCCCAAGTTTCATCTGCCCTCACTCCCCCACAACCAGCGTACTGGTAATACCCCCTGCCCCCAACTACACCCGCTCATCTACCTCCAAGAGGGGACGCAACCACCCTGGGTA
The DNA here is from genome assembly GCA_029574335.1 of Rana kukunoris. Classification (NCBI taxonomy): domain Eukaryota; kingdom Metazoa; phylum Chordata; class Amphibia; order Anura; family Ranidae; genus Rana; species Rana kukunoris. The sequence goes on along the minus strand of JAJQKJ010000180.1, from coordinate 11,788 downwards.
GGGGGTGAGTGTGGCCAATGGAACTTCCCCCCCCAAGTTTCATCTGCCCTCACTCCCCCACAACCAGCATACTGGTAATACCCCCTGCCCCCAACTACACCCACTCATCTACCTCCATGAGGGGACGCAACCACCCTGGGTATGGATTGAGTGTGGCCAATGGAACTTCCCCCCAAGTTTCATCTGCCCTCACTCCCCCACAACCAGCGTACTGGTAATACCCCCTGCCCCCAACCACACCCGCTCGTCTACCACCAAGAAGAGACTCAACCACCCTGGGTAAGGGGTGAGTGTGGCCAATGGAACTTCCCCCCAAGTTTCATTTGCCCTCACTCCCCCACAACCAGTGGTCTGGTAATACCCCCTGCCCCCAACTACACCCGCTCATTTACCACCAAGAAGGGACGCAACCACCCTGGGTAAGGGGTGAGTGTGGCCAATGGAACTTCCCCCCAAGTTTCATCTGCCCTCACTCCCCCACAACCAGCGTACTGGTAATACCCCCTGCCCCCAACTACACCCGCTCAACTACCACCAAGAAGAGACGCAACCACCCTGGGTAAGGGGTGAGTGTGGCCAATGGAACTTTCCCCCAAGTTTCATCTGCCCTCACTCCCCCACAACCAGTGGTCTGGTAATACCCCCTGCCCCCAACTACACCCGCTCATCTACCACCAAGAAGAGACGCAACCACCCTGGGTAAGGGGTGAGTGTGGCCAATGGAACTTTCCCCCAAGTTTCATCTGCCCTCACACCCCCACAACCAGTGGTCTGGTAATACCCCCTGCCCCCAACTACACCCGCTCATCTACCACCAAGAAGGGATGCAACCACCCTGGGTAAGGGGTGAGTGTGGCCAATGGAACTTCCCCCCAAGTTTCATCTGCCCTCACTCCCCCACAACCAGCGTACTGGTAATACCCCCTGCCCCCAACTACACCCGCTCATCTACCACCAAGAAGGGACGCAACCACCCTGGGTAAGGGGTGAGTGTGGCCAATGGAACTTCCCCCCAAGTTTCATCTGCCCTCACTCCCCCACAACCAGTGGTCTGGTAATACCCCCTTCCCCCAACTACACTCGCTCATCTACCACCAAGAAGGGATGCAACCACCCTGGGTAAGGGGTGAGTGTGGCCAATGGAACTTCCCCCCCAAGTTTCATCTGCCCTCACTCCCCCACAACCAGCGTACTGGTCATACCCCCTGCCCCCAACTACACCTGCTCATCTACCACCAAGAAGGGACGCAACCACCCTGGGTAAGGGGTGAGTGTGGCCAATGGAACTTTCCCCCAAGTTTCATCTGCCCTCACTCCCCCATGCCCTGCGTACTGGTAATACCCCCTGCCCCCAACTACACCCACTCATCTACCACCAAGAAGGGATGCAACCACCCTGGGTAAAGGGTGAGTGTGGCCAATGGAACTTCCCCCCAAGTTTCATCTGCCCTCACTCCCCCACAACCAGTGTACTGGTAATACCCCCTGCCCCCAACCACACCCGCTCATCTACCACCAAGAAGGGATGCAACCACCCTGGGTAAGGGGTGAGTGTGGCCAATGGAACTTCCCCCCAAGTTTCATCTGCCCTCACTCCCCCATGCCCAGCATACTGGAAATACCCCCCTCCCGCCATCCCACACACAGGGCCGATCCAGGAAATATTCGATTGCCTCTCGGGGGATCAGGAAGGAATTTTTTCCCCAGCTGGAGCACATTGGATCTCATGCTTTGCTGGGGTTTTTCGCCTTCCTCTGGATCAACTGCCTCACAACCCAACACCCACCCACAGAACATGGGGTGCCTTGTCGTGGCTCTGTGGCTTACGCATGCGTGTACTTGTACATGTGTGCAACTAAACCCCTGCCTAGCGCCTGTCGCTTCAGCCAATCGGGTGACGAGTAACACAGACCCGGTGCACCTGATTGGCTGAGAGGCGGGTCAATGTTAGGAAAGCAAATTCCTTCTCTTTCCTGACATACGTGAGAAGCGAACGCACAGCATTGCGCCCGCTTCTCACATTTGTGGGCACCTATTAGAGCCTATTGCTCTAATCAGGTGAATCCAAAAAACACCCCCACCGCTGTAATTCTGGTGCCTGAAAAGGGGCCGGACACCTGAATAGGGGGTGTCAGCAGCGACCACCTACCATCTACCACCAAGAAGGGATGCAACCACCCTGGATAAGGGGTGAATGTGGCCAATGGAACTTCCCCCCAAGTTTAATCTGCCCTCACTCCCCCACAACCAGCGTACTGGTAATACCCCCTGCCCCCAACTACACCCGCTCATCTACCACCAAGAAGAGACGCAACCACCCTGGGTAAGGGGTGAGTGTGGCCAATGGAACTTTCCCCCAAGTTTCATCTGCCCTCACTCCCCACAACCAGTGGTCTGGTAATACCCCCTGCCCCCAACTACACCCACTCATCTACCTCCATGAGGGGACGCAACCACCCTGGGTATGGATTGAGTGTGGCCAATGGAACTTCCCCCCAAGTTTCATCTGCCCTCACTCCCCCACAACCAGCGTACTGGTAATACCCCCTGCCCCCAACTACACCCGCTCATCTACCTCCAAGAGGGGACGCAACCACCCTGGGTAAGAAGTGAGTGTGGCAAATGGAACTTCCCCCCAAGTTTCAACTGCCCTCACTCCCCCACAACCAGCGTACTGGTAATACCCCCTGCCCCCAACTACACCCGCTCATCTACCACCAAGAAGAGACGCAACCACCCTGGGTAAGAGGTGAGTGTGGCCAATGGAACTTCCCCCCAAGTTTCGTCTGCCCTCACTCCCCCACAACCAGCGTACTGGTAATACCCCCTGCCCCCAACTACACCCGCTCATCTACCACCAAGAAGGGACGCAACCACCCTGGGTAAAGGGTGAGTGTGGCCAATGGAACTTCCCCCCAAGTTTCAACTGCCCTCACTCCCCCACAACCAGCGTACTGGTAATACCCCCTGCCCCCAACTACACCCGCTCATCTACCACCAAGAAGAGACGCAACCACCCTGGGTAAGGGGTGAGTGTGGCCAATGGAACTTCCCCCCAAGTTTCATCTGCCCTCACTCCCCCACACCCAGCATACTAGTAATACCTCCAACTACACCCACTCATCTACCACCAAGAGGGGACACTACCACCGTGGGTATAGGGTTGGGTGGCCAATGGAACTTCCCCCAAGTTTCATCTGCCCTTGCTCTTCCATGCCCAGCATACTGGTAATGCCCCCAACTACACCCACTCATCTACCACCAAGAGAGGATGCTGCCACCCTGGGTAGGGGGTGAGTGTGGCCAATGGAACTTCCCCCCAAGTTTCATCTGCCCTCACTCCCCAGCATACTGGTAATAGCCCCTGCCCCCAACTACACCCGCTAATCTACTACCAAAAGGGGACGCTGCCACCCTGGGTATAGGGTTGTGTGGCCAATGGAACTCCCCCCCCCCCCCCCAGGTTTCATCTGCCCTCACTTCCCCCATGCCCAGCGTACTGGTAATACCCCCTGCCCCCAACTACACCCGCTCATCTACCACCAAGAGGGGACGCAACCACCCTGGGTATAGGGTTGTGTGGCCAATGGAACTTCCCCCCAAGTTTCATCTGCCCTCACTCCCCCACACACCGGTAATACTCCCTGCCCCCAACTACACCCGCTAATCTACCACCAAGAGGGGACGCTGCCACCGTGGGTAGAGGGTGAGTGTGGCCAATGGAACTTCCCCCCAAGTTTCATCTGCCCTCACTCCCCCACAACCAGCGTACTGGTCATACCCCCTGCCCCCAACTACACCTGCTCATCTACCACCAAGAAGGGACGCAACCACCCTGGGTAAGGGGTGAGTGTGGCCAATGGAACTTTCCCCCAAGTTTCATCTGCCCTCACTCCCCCATGCCCTGCGTACTGGTAATACCCCCTGCCCCCAACTACACCCACTCATCTAACACCAAGAAGGGATGCAACCACCCTGGGTAAAGGGTGAGTGTGGCCAATGGAACTACCCCCCAAGTTTCATCTGCCCTCACTCCCCCACAACCAGCGTACTGGTAATACCCCCTGCCCCCAACCACACCCGCTCATCTACCACCAAGAAGGGATGCAACCACCCTGGGTAAGGGGTGAGTGTGGCCAATGGAACTCCCCCCCCCAAGTTTCATCTGCCCTCACTCCCCCACAACCAGCGTACTGGTCATACCCCCTGCCCCCAACTACACCTGCTCATCTACCACCAAGAAAGGACGCAACCACCCTGGGTAAGGGGTGAGTGTGGCCAATGGAACTTTCCCCCAAGTTTCATCTGCCCTCACTCCCCCACAACCAGTGGTCTGGTAATACCCCCTGCCCCCAACTACACCCGCTCATCTACCACCAAGAAAGGATGCAACCACCCTGGGTAAGGGGTGAGTGTGGCCAATGGAACTTCCCCCCCAAGTTTCATCTGCCCTCACTCCCCCACAACCAGCGTACTGGTAATACCCCCTGCCCCCAACTACACCCGCTCATCTACCACCAAGAAGAGACGCAACCACCCTGGGTAAGGGGTGAGTGTGGCCAATGGAACTTTCCCCCGAATTTCATCTGCCCTCACTCCCCCACAACCAGTGGTCTGGTAAAACCCCCTGCCCCCAACTACACCCACTCATCCACCACCAAGAGGGGATGCTACAACCCTGGGTAGGGGGTGAGTGTGGCCAATGGAACTTCCCCCCAAGTTTCATCTGCCCTCACTCCCCCATGCCCAGCATACTGGTAATACCCCCTGCCCCCAACAACACCCACTCATCTACCACCAAGAGGGGATGCTACAACCCTGGGTAGGGGGTGAGTGTGGCCAATGGAACTTCCCCCCAAGTTTCATCTGCCCTCACTCCCCCATGCCCAGCATACTGGAAATACCCCCCTCCCGCCATCCCACACACAGGGCCGATCCAGGAAATATTCGATTGCCTCTCGGGGGATCAGGAAGGAATTTTTTCCCCAGCTGGAGCACATTGGATCTCATGCTTTGCTGGGGTTTTTCGCCTTCCTCTGGATCAACTGCCTCACAACCCAACACCCACCCACAGAACATGGGGTGCCTTGTCGTGGCTCTGTGGCTTACGCATGCGTGTACTTGTACATGTGTGCAACTAAACCCCTGCCTAGCGCCTGTCGCTTCAGCTAATCGGGTGACGAGTAACACAGACTCGGTGCACCTGATTGGCTGAGAGGCGGGTCAATGTTAGGAAAGCAAATTCCTTCTCTTTCCTGACATACGTGAGAAGCGAACGCACAGCATTGCGCCCGCTTCTCACATTTGTGGGCACCTATTAGAGCCTATTGCTCTAATCAGGTGAATCCAAAAAACACCCCCACCGCTGTAATTCTGGTGCCTGAAAAGGGGCCGGACACCTGAATAGGGGGTGTCAGCAGCGACCACCTACCATCTACCACCAAGAAGGGATGCAACCACCCTGGGTAAGGGGTGAGTGTGGCCAATGGAACTTCCCCCCAAGTTTCATCTGCCCTCACTCCCCCACAACCAGCGTACTGGTAATACCCCCTGCCCCCAACTACACCCGCTCATCTACCACCAAGAAGAGACGCAACCACCCTGGGTAAGGGGTGAGTGTGGCCAATGGAACTTTCCCCCAAGTTTCATCTGCCCTCACTCCCCACAACCAGTGGTCTGGTAATACCCCCTGCCCCCAACTACACCCGCTCATCTACCACCAAGAAGGGACGCAACCACCCTGGGTAAAGGGTGAGTGTTGCCAATGGAACTTCCCCCCAAAGTTTCATCTGCCCTCACTCCCCCACAACCAGCGTACTGGTAATACCCCCTGCCCCCAACTACACCCGCTCATCTACCTCCAAGAGGGGACGCAACCACCCTGGGTAAGGGGTGAGTGTGGCCAATGGAACTTCCCCCCAAGTTTCAACTGCCCTCACTCCCCCACAACCAGCGTACTGGTAATACCCCCTGCCCCCAACTACACCCGCTCATCTACCACCAAGAAGAGACGCAACCACCCTGGGTAAGGGGTGAGTGTGGCCAATGGAACTTCCCCCCAAGTTTCATCTGCCCTCACTCCCCCACACCCAGCATACTAGTAATACCTCCAACTACACCCACTCATCTACCACCAAGAGGGGACACTACCACCGTGGGTATAGGGTTGGGTGGCCAATGGAACTTCCCCCAAGTTTCATCTGCCCTTGCTCTCCCATGCCCAGCATACTGGTAATGCCCCCAACTACACCCACTCATCTACCACCAAGAGAGGATGCTGCCACCCTGGGTAGGGGGTGAGTGTGGCCAATGGAACTTCCCCCCAAGTTTCATCTGCCCTCACTCCCCAGCATACTGGTAATAGCCCCTGCCCCCAACTACACCCGCTAATCTACTACCAAAAGGGGACGCTGCCACCCTGGGTATAGGGTTGTGTGGCCAATGGAACTCCCCCCCGCCCAAGTTTCATCTGCCCTCACTTCCCCCATGCCCAGCGTACTGGTAAAACCCCTGCCCCAACTACACCCGCTCATCTACCACCAAGAGGGGACGCAACCACCCTGGGTATAGGGTTGTGTGGCCAATGGAACTTCCCCCCAAGTTTCATCTGCCCTCACTTCCCCACACCGGTAATACTCCCTGCCCCCAACTACACCCGCTAATCTACCACCAAGAGGGGACGCTGCCACCGTGGTTAGAGGGTGAGTGTGGCCAATGGAACTTCCCCCCAAGTTTCATCTGCCCTTACTCCCCCATGCCCTGCGTACTGGTAATACCCCCTGCCCCCAACTACACCCACTCATCTACCACCAAGAAGGGATGCAACCACCCTGGGTAAAGGGTGAGTGTGGCCAATGGAACTTCCCCCCAAGTTTCATCTGCCCTCACTCCCCCACAACCAGCGTACTGGTAATACCCCCTGCCCCCAACTACACCCGCTCATCTACCACCAAGAAGGGACGCAACCACCCTGGGTAAAGGGTGAGTGTGGCCAATGGAACTTCCCCCCAAAGTTTCATCTGCCCTCACTCCCCCACAACCAGCGTACTGGTAATACCCCCTGCCCCCAACTACACCCGCTCATCTACCACCAAGAAGAGACACAACCACCCTGGGTAAGGGGTGAGTGTGGCCAATGGAACTTTCCCCCGAATTTCATCTGCCCTCACTCCCCCACAACCAGTGGTCTGGTAATACCCCCTGCCCCCAACTACACCCACTCATCCACCACCAAGAGGGGATGCTACAACCCTGGGTAGGGGGTGAGTGTGGCCAATGGAACTTCCCCCCAAGTTTCATCTGCCCTCACTCCCCCATGCCCAGCATACTGGTAATACCCCCTGCCCCCAACAACACCCACTCATCTACCACCAAGAGGGGATGCTACAACCCTGGGTAGGGGGTGAGTGTGGCCAATGGAACTTCCCCCCAAGTTTCATCTGCCCTCACTCCCCCATGCCCAGCATACTGGAAATACCCCCCTCCCGCCATCCCACACACAGGGCCGATCCAGGAAATATTCGATTGCCTCTCGGGGGATCAGGAAGGAATTTTTTCCCCAGCTGGAGCACATTGGATCTCATGCTTTGCTGGGGTTTTTCGCCTTCCTCTGGATCAACTGCCTCACAACCCAACACCCACCCACAGAACATGGGGTGCCTTGTCGTGGCTCTGTGGCTTACGCATGCGTGTACTTGTACATGTGTGCAACTAAACCCCTGCCTAGGGCCTGCCGCTTCAGCTAATCGGGTGACGAGTAACACAGACTCGGTGCACCTGATTGGCTGAGAGGCGGGTCAATGTTAGGAAAGCAAATTCCTTCTCTTTCCTGACATACGTGAGAAGCGAACGCACAGCATTGCGCCCGCTTCTCACATTTGTGGGCACCTATTAGAGCCTATTGCTCTAATCAGGTGAATCCAAAAAACACCCCCACCGCTGTAATTCTGGTGCCTGAAAAGGGGCCGGACACCTGAATAGGGGGTGTCAGCAGCGACCACCTACCATCTACCACCAAGAAGGGATGCAACCACCCTGGGTAAGGGGTGAGTGTGGCCAATGGAACTTCCCCCCAAGTTTCATCTGCCCTCACTCCCCCACAACCAGCGTACTGGTAATACCCCTAGCTGCCCCCAACTACCTCACCCGCTCATCTACCACCAAGAAGAGACGCAACCACCCTGGGTAAGGGGTGAGTGTGGCCAATGGAACTTTCCCCCAAGTTTCATCTGCCCTCACTCCCCACAACCAGTGGTCTGGTAATACCCCCTGCCCCCAACTACACCCGCTCATCTACCACCAAGAAGGGACGCAACCACCCTGGGTAAAGGGTGAGTGTTGCCAATGGAACTTCCCCCCAAAGTTTCATCTGCCCTCACTCCCCCACAACCAGCGTACTGGTAATACCCCCTGCCCCCAACTACACCCGCTCATCTACCTCCAAGAGGGGACGCAACCACCCTGGGTAAGGGGTGAGTGTGGCCAATGGAACTTCCCCCCCAAGTTTCAACTGCCCTCACTCCCCCACAACCAGCGTACTGGTAATACCCCCTGCCCCCAACTACACCCGCTCATCTACTCACCAAGAAGAGACGCAACCACCCTGGGTAAGGGGGTGAGTGTGGCCAATGGAACTTCCCCCCAAGTTTCATCTGCCCTCACTCCCCCACACCCAGCATACTAGTAATACCTCCAACTACACCCACTCATCTACCACCAAGAGGGGACACTACCACCGTGGGTATAGGGTTGGGTGGCCAATGGAACTTCCCCCAAGTTTCATCTGCCCTTGCTCTCCCATGCCCAGCATACTGGTAATGCCCCCAACTACACCCACTCATCTACCACCAAGAGAGGATGCTGCCACCCTGGGTAGGGGGTGAGTGTGGCCAATGGAACTTCCCCCCAAGTTTCATCTGCCCTCACTCCCCAGCATACTGGTAATAGCCCCTGCCCCCAACTACACCCGCTAATCTACTACCAAAAGGGGACGCTGCCACCCTGGGTATAGGGTTGTGTGGCCAATGGAACTCCCCCCCGCCCAAGTTTCATCTGCCCTCACTTCCCCCATGCCCAGCGTACTGGTAAAACCCCCTGCCCCCAACTACACCCGCTCATCTACCACCAAGAGGGGACGCAACCACCCTGGGTATAGGGTTGTGTGGCCAATGGAACTTCCCCCCAAGTTTCATCTGCCCTCACTTCCCCACACCGGTAATACTCCCTGCCCCCAACTACACCCGCTAATCTACCACCAAGAGGGGACGCTGCCACCGTGGTTAGAGGGTGAGTGTGGCCAATGGAACTTCCCCCCAAGTTTCATCTGCCCTTACTCCCCCATGCCCTGCGTACTGGTAATACCCCCTGCCCCCCAACTACACCCACTCATCTACCACCAAGAAGGGATGCAACCACCCTGGGTAAAGGGTGAGTGTGGCCAATGGAACTTCCCCCCAAGTTTCATCTGCCCTCACTCCCCCCACAACCAGCGTACTGGTAATACCCCCTGCCCCCAACTACACCCGCTCATCTACCACCAAGAAGGGACGCAACCACCCTGGGTAAAGGGTGAGTGTGGCCAATGGAACTTCCCCCCAAAGTTTCATCTGCCCTCACTCCCCACAACCACGTACTGGTAATACCCCCTGCCCCCAACTACACCCGCTCATCTACCACCAAGAAGAGACGCAACCACCCTGGGTAAGGGGTGAGTGTGGCCAATGGAACTTTCCCCCGAATTTCATCTGCCCTCACTCCCCCACAACCAGTGGTCTGGTAATACCCCCTGCCCCAACTACACCCACTCATCTCCACCAAGAGGGGATGCTACAACCCTGGGTAGGGGGTGAGTGTGGCCAATGGAACTTCCCCCCAAGTTTCATCTGCCCTCACTCCCCCATGCCCAGCATACTGGTAATACCCCCCCTGCCCCAACAACACCCACTCATCTACCACCAAGAGGGGATGCTACAACCCTGGGTAGGGGTGAGTGTGGCCAATGGAACTTCCCCCCAAGTTTCATTCTGCCCTCACTCCCCCATGCCCAGCATACTGGAAATACCCCCCTCCCGCCATCCCACACACAGGGCCGATCCAGGAAATATTCGATTGCCTCTCGGGGATCAGGAAGGAATTTTTTCCCCAGCTGGAGCACATTGGATCTCATGCTTTGCTGGGGTTTTTTCGCCTTCCTCTGGATCAACTGCCTCACAACCCAACACCCACCCACAGAACATGGGGTGCCTTGTCGTGGCTCTGTGGCTTACGCATGCGTGTACTTGTACATGTGTGCAACTAAACCCCTGCCTAGGGCCTGCCGCTTCAGCTAATCGGGTGACGAGTAACACAGACTCGGTGCACCTGATGGCTGAGAGGCGGGTCAATGTTAGGAAAGCAAATTCCTTCTCGTTTCCTGACATACGTGAGAAGCGAAGCGCACAGCATTGCGCCCGCTTCTCACATTTGTGGGCACCTATTAGAGCCTATTGCTCTAATCCAGGGTGAATCCAAAAAACACCCCCACCGCTGTAATTCTGGTGCCTGAAAAGGGGCCGACACCTGAATAGGGGGTGTCAGCAGCGACCACCTACCATCTACCACCAAGAAGGGATGCAACCACCCTGGGTAAGGGGTGAGTGTGGCCAATGGAACTTCCCCCAAGTTTCATCTGCCCTCACTCCCCCACAACCAGCGTACTGGTAATACCCCCTGCCCCCAACTACACCCGCTCATCTACCACCAAAGAAGAGACGCAACCACCCTGGTAAGGGTGAGTGTGGCCAATGGAAACTTTCCCCCAAGTTTCATCTGCCCTCACTCCCCACAACCAGTGGTCTGGTAATACCCCCTGCCCCCAACTACACCCGCTCATCTACCACCAAGAAGGGACGCAACCACCCTGGGTAAAGGGTGAGTGTTGCCAATGGAACTTCCCCCCAAAAGTTTCATCTGCCCTCACTCCCCCACAACCAGCGTACTGTAATACCCCCTGCCCCCAACTACACCCGCTCATCTACCTCCAAGAGGGGACGCAACCACCCTGGGTAAGGGGTGAGTGTGGCCAATGGAACTTCCCCCCAAGTTTCAACTGCCCTCACTCCCCCACAACCAGCGTACTGGTAATACCACCCTGCCCCCAACTACACCCCCTCATCTACCACCAAGAAGAGACGCAACCACCCTGGGTAAGGGGTGAGTGTGGCCAATGGAACTTCCCCCCCAAGTTTCATCTGCCCCTCCACTCCCCCACACCCAGCATACTAGTAATACCTCCAACTACACCCCACTCATCTACCACCAAGAGGGGACACTACCACCGTGGGTATAGGGTTGGGTGGCCAATGGAACTTCCCCCAAGTTTCATCTGCCCTGCTCTCCAATGCCCAGCATACTGGTAATGCCCCCAACTACACCCACTCATCTACCACCAAAGAGAGGATGCTGCCACCCTGGGTAGGGGTGAGTGTGGCCAATGGAACTTCCCCCCAAGTTTCATCTGCCCTCACTCCCCCAGCATACTGGTAATAGCCCCTGCCCCCAACTACACCCGCTAATCTACTACCAAAAGGGGACGCTGCCACCGCTGGGTATATGGTTGTGTGAGCCAATGGAACTCCCCCCCCCCGCCCCACCGCCCACCGCCCCAGCCCCCCCCCCCCCACGCCCGCCCCCCCCCCACCACCTCCCCCCTGCCCCCAACCCCCGCCCCACCCCTCCCCCGCAATCCCCCCCAATCCCCCTCCCCCCCACCACACCCCCCCACCCCGCCCACACCCCACCGAGCCTCCAC
>JAJQKJ010002440.1:0-160896 GCA_029574335.1 Rana kukunoris | reverse complement strand
GTGATGCGGGTAATTATCCGTCTTCCATAAATGATTCCTGAAAATAAAACAGCCGCTTTTATTCGGGTGATGTCACCGGCAGAATACCAAACAATATCGGGCCATGCGCGACCAACGGGGCATAGAACGCGGCATGAAATGGCACTGGCGGCACAAAGTGATGCAAAAAATATAAATAATGGTACTCAATATACCTTTTATGGGACCTAGAATGTTCATAAGTCTGGAAATGTTTTCCTGTAAAAAAAATAATAATTTTGCTGCTTGACACACACTATGATAAGATAATATGCATTCAAGTGAACCTGTCCAACAAGTTCATTAGCAGCTGAATATTTGTTTCATGGTCTTGCAGTTGGTTTTATTTAGAAAGCGGCCACAGCCCAAGTAGAAAAGGTTGTCCCCTGCCATCATGCTGTAGAGAAGATCCCTTGGTCTCTGTGTGGAAGCAGTGGCCTCTTTGCAGAGGTCCAACAATGCCCCCTGCTGAATCAAAGCTAGAGATTTCCAATCAGAAAAGCTCATTTGCAGCCCAGTTGAATATTCAGTTCATGGTCTTGCTGTTGTTTTTCTTCAGAAAGCAGCCACGGCCAAAGTAGAAAAGGCTGTCCCCTGCCATCATGCTGTAGAGAAGGACCCTTGCTCTTTGTGTGGAAGCAGTGGCCTCTCTGCAGTGGTCCAATTATACCCCTGTTTAGACAAAGATAGAGCTTTCCAATCAGCAAAGCTCACACCCCCTGCTGGTTGGAGAATTTTATCTCTGGACCCAGGACCTTGTTGGACCCCCTTCCCTTGAGATATTTGTTACCAGAACAACTGGAAGAATAGCCTTTTTATTTTTGTATAGTGACCAAGTGAAATTTCCCCAACTTTCAGTCTCAGGGACAGTTGTCAATTGGGTAGTCTTCTCTTTTTGGCTAATCAGGAAACGGGTCTCACACCCGCTTTTGATTGGCTGGATTGAGGCCCACCCCTTGTCCCAGCCCTGGGTGTCATGGGCCTCGTCTGGGGGGGCCAACACTCTGAACCAATCAGAGTTCCACGGTGACGTCTGCCGACAACTTGAATCGGGACACAGGAGGAGAGAACTCAATGACTGTGCTGCATGTCCTTCATTGACCAATCACAGGCTAGAAGCAGGGCTGTCTTAATGAGAGGGCACACCTGGGCACTGCCCAGGGGCCCCAGCTGCATGGGGGGGCCCTGCACTTTCCCAAAGCAGCTGGTTCTTGAGCCCACGCTGCCCCGAAATTGGGGGCCCCATGATGGCACTGAGAGTGATAGATACACAGGGGGGGGGGCAGTCTGCCTCCTACCTACTTGATGTCTGTTTACCTGCACTGTCATTCATTGTAGGGGCCCCAGAGCATTACTTTGCCCAGGGGCCCATGATGCTATTAAGACAGCCCTGGCTAGAAGGTTGGTGATCAAAGTGTATTCCTCAACTGTAGCAGAGAAAAGTGAGAGCGCTGACCCAGGTCTGTCCGGGAATATTCTGCCAAGACCAGTAATGCCCTCTCATAGTATGGTAGCACACCCCGTATGCTGTAGTTGTGGAGCGGAGGCATGCGGTATTCTGGGACTGTTATTACCGGTCTCCATGTCACTGTGTGTCTCTATCAATAAATAAAGTGTGCAGCCCCTGCAGGCGCGCTCCTGGCTGCTCTGAGTCCTTCTGACACTCACTCCAGGCAAGAGACAAAGCCTACAAGGGTCTGTCTGACGGGAAGTACAGCCCATCCGCGGCTCTGACCCACTTTCTGTTTTTCGAATGGAAAGAACATAGGATAGGCACAGTCATCACCCTGTGCAGAAAACTCGACCATTAACCCTATTTACCATGAGATTGTTTTATATGTCCAGGATCAGATTTCTGGGAGAGTCTGGCCCTTGTGACATCGCTGTGCCCTGCCATTGGGTAGAAACAAAATAAAAATATCACACCGGCTTCTCAAGTGTACGATTTGAGGGGCTCCAGAGTGTCTAAATGGAGACATTTCCTTTTTTCAAAAGCTACAGCCCCTGACGCCGCCGCTACAGCCCCTGACGCCGCCGCTACAGCCCCTGACGCCGCCGCTACAGCCCCTGACGCCGCCGCTACAGCCCTGACGCCGCCGCTACAGCCCTGACTCCTCCACTACAGCCCCTGACTCCTCCACTACAGCCACTGACACCTCCACTACAGCCCCTGACTGACACCTCCACTACAGCCCCTGACTCTCTCCACTACAGCCCCTGACTCCTCCACTACAGCCCCTGACACCTCCACTACAGCCCTGACACCTCCACTACAGCCCCTGACACCTCCACTACAGCCCCTGACTTCTCTACTACAGCCCTGACACCTCCACTACAGCCCCTGACACCTCCACTACAGCCCCTGACTCCTCCACTACAGCCCTGACTCCTCTACTACAGCCCCTGACTCCTCTACTACAGCCCTGACTCCTCTACTACAGCCCCTGACACCTCCACTACAGCCCCTGACACCTCCACTACAGCCCCCGACACCTCCACTACAGCCCCCGACACCTCCACTACAGCCCCTGACACCTCCACTACAGCCCCTGACTCCTCTACTACAGCCCCTGACTCCTCCACTACAGCCCTGACACTGGCGTTTGTTATTTCACTTTGCGTCACTTATGAAGAGAAGGATCCCATTGGACGGCGAGCATTTTCTGCATGCCAAAGGGGGCAATTTGGGGGTACCGGAAGCAAGGATAGAGGACACACAAGTCAGCGCGCGTACCGCTTTAATAGGCGAGCATTTCCCTGAAGGTAGAGTTACGCTTGGGGGTTTTGTTGCCTCTTTATTGGTGCCATGTGACAGTCCCGGCCGCGGTTGTATTGTTGCCGTCTCCTCTCCCGGCTTCTCATCTCTTCGGTATCCAGTAGAAATCTCATTATTTCTGATGCGTTGCAGCTCTACGCTCTTCAGCATAAAATATTGCAGTAAATGTCATTATTTCCCTCGTTACTGGCAGTCACCTGGCAGCGTTTTTCCTGCAGACTCGGGATGGAGGCGCCGTTTGGCGTAATTAGAAATGCGCGGATTTTGCGGTCCGAAAATGAACCAAACCAACTGCCACCGTCCCTTTACTGCGCCTCGGCGGGAGATCCAAGCAATTCACCTCCAAGCAGTAAAGTATAATGCTTCTAATCCCAATGTTCCTCTTCAGTCTGTTGTGATATAAAGGGGCATGGCGTAGGGAGGGTGACAACGCTGTCAAAGCCTGCGGTTCTGCTGATAGAGTTGCCACCGTTCCGTGTCCTGCCGGCATTTCCAATACTAGTGAATGTCCCACCATTGTGGCCACCTAAGTAGGGCTGTCTTAATAAGAGGGCACACCTGAGCACTGCCCAGGGGTCCCAGCTGCATGGGGGGGGGCCCTGCACTTCCCCAAAGCTACTGGTCATTGAGCCCACCCTGCCCCGAAATTGGGTGCCCCATGATGGCACCGAGAGTGATACACAGGGGAGGCAGTCTGCCTCCTACCTACTTGATGCCTGTTTACCTGCACTGTCATTGTTGTAGGGGCCCCAGAGCATTTCTGTGCCCAGGGGCCCTTGATGCTATTAAGACAGCCCTGCACCTAAGATCTCCACCTCCTCTAAGCCCCATTGTGTCTCGTCTATTGGAGCAGAGGTCTCCAAACTTCCTAAACCAAGGGCCAGTTTCAGACCTTTGGGGGACCAAATTGTGAAAAGTGGAAGTAGAAAATACCCCAACATTAGTAGGAGTAAAAAAAAAAAAAGACATGGTTCCTGTGGTCAGAAGAATGAGAAATGGTCCCCCATCATTGATGTCCATAGGAGGAATAGTGTCCCATCATTGGTGTCAGTGGGAGGAATAGTGTCCCATCATTGGTGTCAGTGGGAGGAATAGTGTCCCATAATTGGTGTCGTGGGAGGAATCGTCCCCCATCATTGGTGTCCATGGGAGGAATTGTCCTCCATCATTGGTGTCCATGGGAGGAATTGTCCTCCCATCATTGGTGTCCATGGGAGGAATCGTCCCCCATCATTGGTGTCCATGGGAGGAATAGTCCCCCATCATTGGTGGTCCTTGGAGGAATAGTCCCCCATCATTGGTGTCCATGGGAGGAATAGTCCCCATCATTGGTGTCCATGGAAGGAATAGTCTCCCATTGTTGGTGTCCATGGGAGGAATAGTCCCACATGGTTGGTGTCCATGGGAGGAATAGTCCCCCATCATTGGTTTCCATGGAAGAGAATAGTCCCCCATCGTTGGTGTCCATGGAAGGAATAGTCCCACATGGTTGGTGTCCATGGGAGGAATAGTCCCCCATCGTTGGTGTCCATGGAAGGAATAGTCCCACATGGTTGGTGTCCATGGGAGGAATAGTGTCCTATCGTTGGTGTCCATGGAGGAATAGTCCCTAGACTACTTGGGTTTCTCCCAGCGTCGGTGTTTGCTCACATTCTCTCTACAGCACCCTTATTCTTTTTTTTTCTCCAATGTAAATAAAATCTGTCTCAATCACCAGCCAATCACCTCGCTAGTAATAAAACCGGGATCGATTGTGTTAGTCCGGTATGTATTGTTAATTAGGTGTCGATGAATTATTAATTGTATTATCTATCTGTACCAATGCTGGCAGCTCGCTCCTCCCAATAAGCGGCTTTATCAGGCGCAAAACAGCTGTAAACACAACGTTCGATCAGATTAATGCCGATCATCAAAGGTCTCAGCGCACTCCCCCTACAGCTCTGCTACCGGAAGGGCGATTCTGCCTCTTAATAATTGATGTAGTCAAGACTAATATTGGCTCCTGAACGATGTGCGGCTCGTTTTTTTTTTCGAGGAGCCTTTGAATGCGCCATTTGTTATCGCACAACAAACCTCTCGAGTGCGAGTGTGATCTTCATTAGAGCGCAGTGTTGTGCCGCCCCCGCAGCTCTATGGAGTGCGCAACGTAGAGCGGGAACCCGGAGCATACGACTTCTAATACTTGTGTACCTTTAATTGTATCTGCGTCCGGGTCATCGATAGCATCATGGGCCCCTGGGCAAACAATTACACCGGGGCCCTACCAGCCTCCCCCAATTCAGCTACCTAACTAAAGTATAAAAAGTTGTTAGAATTAAATATCCAATTATTACTGCTTCCAATCAAATCGATTTTAAACAGTACAAAAAATTCCATAAATCAAAGATCATCAGCGCGTTTAGGTCTCTGTGAAAAGTGGTGATCGGAACTCGCTGATCCACACTATATTGCCAAGAGTGTTGGGCCATCCCTCCAAACCATTTAGTGGAGGGGGGGAATACGTTTTGGGGGAGGGGGGATTACGTTGTGGGGAGGGGGATTATGGTGTGGGGGGGGGGGGGATTATGGTGTGGGGTTGATTTTCAGTGGTTGGCTTTTTTTTTTCAACTGCTCCCTGAACTCTTCTCTACGTTATCTTATCAGTACATGAACACAGGGATGTTTATAGGCCCCCTCTCCCCCCTCTCTCTGCCCCCCTCTCCATACTCTCTGCCCCCTCTCTCTGCCCCCCTCTCTGCCCCCCTCTCTCTGCCCCCCTCCTCTCCCCCCTCACTTCTCCTTCTCTCTCTCCCCCCTCACTTTTGCTCCCTCTCACCCCCCTTCACGTCTTCTTCGCCACTCTCTCTCTCTCCCCTTCACTCTTTCTCCCCTCACTCTCCCTCTCTCTCCCCCTCCCTCCCTCTCCCTCTCTCCCCCCTCACTCTCCATTCTCTCCCTCTCTCTTCCCCTCACTCTCCCTCTCTCCCCCTCACTCTTTGCCACTCTCTCACTCATCCCTCCCCTCTCTCTATCTCCCTCTCTCTCCCCCTTGCTCTCTCTCCCCCTTGCTCTCTCTCCCCCTTGCTCTCTCTCCCCCCCCCCCTCACTCTCTCTCCCCTCACTCTCCCCTTCGCTCTCTCTCCCCTGCTCTCTCTCCCCTCTCTCCCTTCCCCACTCTATCTCTTCCTTCCCTCGCTTCCCTCTCCTGTCTTTCTCCCCTCCCTCTCTCTCTCTCCTCCCTACCCTCTTTTCCTCCCTACCCCTCTCTTCTCTCCCTCCCCCTCTCTCTATCCCTCCCCCTCTCTCTCTCTCCCTCCCCCTCTCTCTCTCCCTCCCCCTCTCTCTCTCCCTCCCCCCTCTCTCGCTCCCTCCCCCTCTCTCTCTCGCTCCCTCCCCCTCTCTCTCTCCCTTCCTCCCCCTTCTCTCTCTCCCTCCCTCTCTCTCTCCCTCTCTCTCTCCTCTCTCCTCCCCCCTCTCTCCCCCCTCTCTCTCTCTCCCCCGCTCTCTCTCTCTCCCCGCTCTCTCTCCCCCGCTCTCTCTCTCCCCCTCGCTCTCTCCTCCCCCTGCTCTCTCCCTCCCCCTCGCTCTCTCCCTCCCCCTTGCTCTCTCGCTCCCCCTCGCTCTCTCCCTCCCCCTCTCTCTCCCTCCCCCTCTCTCTCTCCCTCCCCCTCTCTCTCTCCCTCCCCCTCTCTCTCTCTCCCTCCCCCTCTTCTCTCTCTCTCCCTCCCCCTCTCTCTCCCTCCCCTCTCTCTTTCTCCCCTCTCTCTCTTTCTCCCTCCACCTCTCTTCTTCTCACCCTCCCTGTCTCTCTCTCTTCTCCCCCCCTTTCTCCTCCTTTCGCTGGTTATAATGGATGATGATGAGGACAAAGAAAAATGGATAGCCGCATTCCAAAACCTTATGGGTGGTCTTTTATTCAATAGACAGCATGTACAAAAATAGGGTCACAGCAGTAGAAAACAAGGAGCAGCCGACGCTGAGCCATGAATAAGCGCTGATCCAGTGCGAAACGCGTCGGCTGCTCCTTGTTTTCTACTGCTGTGACCCTATTTTTGTACATGCTGTCTATTGAATAAAAGACCACCCATCAGGTTTTGGAGTGCGGTGACTCCTTTCTCTCTATAATGGATGATGCGCCATTCTGTCCATCTCCTCGCTCTCTATAGGCGACTCCTATAATCCGATCACCGGAAAACGAGCGACAAGCCGACTTGATTAAAGAGACTGGACTGAATATATAGCGTTTTGTCCGTCACCCCCTCCCCCCCTCGCTATACCTGCCCCAGATTCTAAAAAGCCGATTACGCTTGCCGCCACTTTCATTTGACACTTGTGTGGAGACTCGAGGGACCGGCCGTCAAAACATTTCAGGGAAAAAAAATGGATGGGGGGGGGGGACAAGCATGGTGAATGAATACATGGACACAGGGAGCCAATGACACGCTGCGCTCCATCATTACACACCTCCTGCACTACGACATCACTACACCCGGAGAAAACAACAGGAAAAATCTTTTGAAAGTTGGGAATGCATGGAAGTTTCTTCCTCTCCATGGAGTTCATCTTTTTCTCATCACTGACGCGTTTTACTTTTCTGCCTCTTTATATGGAATTTGCAGGCGAGGAATAATTCACATTTTGTAATAATTTGGATCCCGAGCTCCTTTCATGTTTCCTGCGCCTCTTATGAGCGCCATATAGGAAAAAAATTGTTACTTTGTTAGAAATCTTCAGAGGCTCTCACATTGTCAGCTGTGATGAAAGGAATGTGCGCGGAGCGCTGTGATTGGTTGGGGGGGCTGCGCAGGGTTCATGAAGTGGCTGACATTGAAATGCAGCCATTCTGTGTCGCAGCACGGCGCTGTACGGAACAAGAAAGCACAGCTTGGGGAAAATTGGCCAACTCCCCGGGCGGCGCCGGCGCTGAATACATCGATTTTTATTCCATACTCTATATTTATCTATTCATAGGTGGCGCTTACGCATTTCTCCACGGAAAGAGCGCGGCGAAGAGGAAGATAATTACCCTTATTTACTAGATCCAGCGTGTGCGGGCCGGCCGAGCTTCCGACTCACTGAGGAGAAAGTGCAGAGAATTTACTGACATGGGAAAGTGGAAGAGTTCTTCTCCACACAGACTCAATCAGGAGAGGAGGAGAGTCCTCCAGCAGTGCAGAGTATTTCAGGAGAGGAGAGTTCTAGAGGAAGGAGCAGAGTCCTCCAGCAGTGCAGAGTATTTCAGGAGAGGAGAGTTCTAGAGGAAGGAGCAGAGTCCTCCAGCAGTGCAGAGTATTTCAGGAGAGGAGAGTTCTAGAGGAAGGAGCAGAGTCCTCCAGCAGTGCAGAGTATTTCAGGAGAGGAGAGTTCTAGAGGAAGGAGCAGAGTCCTCCAGCAGTGCAGAGTATTTCAGGAGAAGAGAGTTATAGAGGAAGGAAGAGAGTCCTCCAACAGAGTATTTCAGGAGAGGAGAGTTATGGAGGAAGGAGCAGAGTCCTCCGGCAGAGTATTTCAGGAGAGGAGAGTTATAGAGGAAGGAGCAGAGTCCTCCAGCAGTGCAGAGTATTTCAGGAGAAGAGCGTTATAGAGGAAGGAGCAGAGTCCTCCAGCAGAGTATATCAGGAGATGAGAGTTATAGAGGAAGGAGCAGAGTCCTCCAGCAGTGCAGAGTACATCAGGAGAGGAGAGTT
Organism: Rana kukunoris; assembly: GCA_029574335.1. Lineage (NCBI taxonomy): Eukaryota > Metazoa > Chordata > Amphibia > Anura > Ranidae > Rana > Rana kukunoris. The sequence goes on along the minus strand of JAJQKJ010002440.1, from coordinate 152,436 downwards.
TGGAGGAAGGAGCAGAGTCCTCCAGCAGAGTATTTCAGGAGAGGAGAGTTATAGAGGATGGAGCAGAGTCCTCCAGCAGTGCAGAGTATTTCAGGAGAGGAGAGTTATAGAGGAAGGAGAAGAGTCCTTCAGCAGAGTATTTCAAGAGAGGAGAGTTATAGAGGAAGGAGCAGAGTCCTCCAGCAGAGTATATCAGGAGAGGAGAGTTATAGAGGAAGGAGCAGAGTCCTCAAGCAGTGCAGAGTATTTCAGGAGAGGAGAGTTATAGAGGAAGGAGCAGAGTCCTCCAGCAGTGCAGAGTATATCAGGGGAGGAGAGTTATAGAGGAAGCAGCAGAGTCCTGCAGCAGAGTAGAGTTATAGAGGAAGCAGCAGAGTCCTGCAGCAGAGTAGAGTTATAGAGGAAGCAGCAGAGTCCTGCAGCAGAATAGAGTTTTAGAGGAAGGAGCAGAGTCCTCCAGCAGAGCCTCAGATTTGCACCATCTTCCATCCCCGGCATTGCAGCGGTTAAGTCTGGCTCGCCTCTCCTGCGTTGCCCGTTCTTTATCCCGCGCTCTCCGCCCGGCCCCACGGCCCCCCTCCTCTGTGCGTAAATCAAAGCCTCTCTATCCTGAGTACTTCTGTTCCCTCCTCTAAGAACTGCCGCCGTTCGCTTCTGGGCAGGAAAACACTCAATTATTGAACTGTCACAAAATAAGTTGGCTGTTTCGATTTTTTTTTTTATAAGAGGAGAAAAAAAATTATGAGCGCAGCATAAAATCCCGTGAAAGTGTTTTCTGGACGGCGGTCGGTGCGCAGAGGTCACCGGGGGATTCTGACATTAAAGAGTTATGCTGAGAGGTTTGGAGGAGAACTAAACTGAAGCTGAAATGATAAATATTGCAGATGGATACATTGTAGAGAGCTAAACGGCCTTCGCTTATGACGCGCCGCCGCGGTTCTCTAAAACGCCTGGAAGTCGCTTGTCGCACAATGTCATTTAAGGACGAATTTGGCCCCGTGCGCCGTCTTTGACGAGTGAATGTCCTATTCATACGGCTCAGGTTAGAAGTCGCCGTATGAGGAGAAACTTCCCAACATTTCCAGAGATGAGTGTTCTTCTCAGCAGTGTCTGCAAAATCAGTATTGCTGGTTGCATATTTATTTTTTGCTACCAGCAGTGATACATTGTAGTATAATCAGGGTTACCATCGGGAGGGTATAGGCAGTACAACTGTAAGGGGCCCAGAGGTCCCCAGGGGCCGGATGGCAACCCCCCTTTTTTTTATAAGGGGCCCAGAGGTCCCCAGGGGCCTGGATGGCAACCCCCTTTTTTTCTTTTTCTTTTTTGTAAGGGGCCCGGAGGTCCCCAGGGCCCCGGGTGGCAACCCCGTTTTTTTTATTTATTTAAAAAATAATATATATATATATATTATATATATATATATATATATATTTTTTTTTTAATATATATTTTTTTATTTTTTATTAAAGGGCCCAGTGGTCCCCAGAGTCCCGAATAACAACCCCCCCTTTTTTTATAAAAAAATAATATATATATTTTTTTTTATTTTTTTTTATTCATCTCATATATATTATATATATATATATATATATATATATATATATATTATATATATATATATATATATATATATATATATTAAAGGGCCCAGCGGTCCCCAGTGCCCCAGATGACAACCCCTCCACGTTTTTTTTAATTAAAAAATAATATATTTTTTATATATTTTTTTTATTAAAGGAATGTTTAAATATATATATATAAAAAATATATAAATTATATATATATATATATATTGTATATATTTTTTTTATTTCTATTAAAGGGCCCAGAGGTCCCCAGGGCCCATGTGGCAACCCCCCTTATTTTGTATCTTTTTTTTCTTGTAAAGGCCCCCCCCCCGCTCCTTAATTTCAGGCAGCAGCACATACCCCCCCCCCGGTTTCTCTACTTCATGCCTGAAGCTGTGTAAGGGGCCCCATAATTCCTGTAATTCCTGATGGTGGCCCTGAGTATAATAACAGTTGTCAAACCAATATCCACAGACACTCTCCAATGAGCTTCCCAGGCCAAGTGCCCAGGAGACATAGGCGTCTGCAGGTAGGGGCAAGGGGGAGCTAGCGCCCCCCCTGGAATCAGGGATCAGCAAGGTGTCCGCCATAGGAATCTACACCCTGTACATAGCACACACCCTGGATTCTGCACCCTGTACCAAGCACACGCCTGGATTCTGCACCCTGTACCAAGCACACGCCTGCAATCTGCACCCTGTACAGAGCACACGAATCACCTGAATCTGCACCCTGTACAGAGCACACTCCTGGAATTTGCACCCTGTACAGAGCACACGCCTGGAATCTGCACCCTGTACAGAGCACACACCTGGAATCTGCACCCTGTACAGAGCACACTCCTGGAATTTGCACCCTGTACATAGCACACGCCTGGAATCTGCACCCTGTACATAGCACACGCCTGGAATCTGCACCCTGTACATAGCACACACCTGGAATCTGCACCCTGTACATAGCACACGCCTGCAATCTGCACCCTGTACAGAGCACATGCCTGGAATCTGCACCCTGTATATAGCACACGCCTGGAATCTGCACCCTGTACATAGCACACGCCTGGAATCTGCATCCTGGGGTTGATTGATTAGGCCAGCTTAATGTCTCAAACACATCTGACTGATGGTCTGTTGCTTCCCCTGTATTCTAGAGCACAGGGGTCAAACACAAGGCCCGCAGGCCGAATCCGGAAAAGGGGGGTGCACTGTGATGTAAGGGAGAGTGGGGGACTCCACTTCTGATGGTGGACATCTAATCTTACAGATACAACCGGCCCTTTTGAGAGCAATCCTAATGCTGATGTGGCCCACCATGAAATTGAGAAAAAACCATTGGGCTGCCTGAATATTTATGGGACTCCAGCCAAGCCCCAGTGAAGCGGTGCCCGTTAGGTGACGGGAGAGTCCATAAATAGTCTGGGGCCTCAGGCAGGAGGAGAGCATTCCTGGGTCTAGTCCTGCTGGAGAAGACCCCTGATCAGGGGGCTCTGCTGGAGAAGACCCCTGATCAGGGGGCTCTGGCACTGAGCAGAACATTAGAAGGAGCCATCGGGAAGACATTGAGGTTCCAGCTAGGCTTAGATGAGGGGTCTATGTGGCCCACAATGAAATTGAGTTTGGCACCTCTGTTCTAAAGGATTCTGTAATGGGTGGAAAAACCGATTGAGCAGCCTGAATATTTATGGGATTCCAGCCAATCCCCGGTGAGGCGTGCCGGTAGGTCACTGGAGAGTCCATAAATAGTCTGGGACCTCAGGCAGGAGGAGAGTGTTCCTGGGTCCAGTTCTGCTGGCCCTGAGCAGAACATTATAAGGAGCCATCAGGAAGACAGAGGTCCCAGCTGGGCTTTAGCTGAGGGGGTGTTTTCGCAAGCTTAAAATCCAAGAACCAAGTTGGGTTTGGAGGATCTCACTGGGTAGAGCCAGGAGCAAGTTGGAGGGAAAGAGTCCAGCTGTCCTATGGTGGTGTGAGTCTACATCTCCCTCACTGAGGAAGAGCCTGGTGGATCTTGGTAGGAGGCAACCGATGCTCCTATGGCCGTGTGAATAAATGACCCCAGTGTAGCTTTTGACCCAAGAAGTACATCAGAGAGATTTTGTGGAACATTTCTTGTTCACGGTTCAGCAAGATGGTCCTCAAATTGTTCACTTCTTCCATTTTGGGGTATCACGTGCTCCCCTCATCCCCCGTCAAGTTCTAAGTTCCAATAAAACCTTTGAGTCAGTGGAAAATGCTGTGTTTCTGAGTCCTCTAACCCGGGGGGGGGGGTGGGGGGTTGGGGGATAGGACTAAGTTCACCAGCAGCTCTTGCCGGGAGGCCTACAAACGTATTTATACAAATCTTGCAGATTCCGAAAGTTCCTCCTCTTGAAAACTTTTCTTTTGGACCCATGCTCAAAGCGCTCTGCCAAGCCCGTCATTCTTATCAGGTGATGTATGCCCCCTGGTGTTACATTAGTGTCCCGGCGAGTCCCCAAATCCATCAACCCCCCCCTTCCCCCGGTGTTCATTCGCCGTGGCTTCTGGTTTTTCCACGGTAGCGACGTGAGAAAGGCGCTCCCCTCCGGAGTAGTAGTCGGTAATGAGTTTTCTCCGTACCATATACATAATAATTGTCGCCGGCACTGCAGGCGTAGGGCATAAATCTGATTTTTGTTTACGGTGTGAATGACATATTAATTTATGGGTTAGAATGTATGGCCGGTAAGACATCGCCTCCGCCGCCGTCGCATCCCCACACCGCGTATAATTTCCCTACGATTGTCCCGACTGCAGCCGAGCCGCTCTGACCCGCGCCGCTAAGCTCGGAATTTGTCACAAATTGGTAGTTTTTTCAGCAACAAATAAGACGACTCTGGCAAATAATAAATATCGTCTCTTTTATCCTTCTGCGGGCGGACGGGCGGCGGGCGCGCACAGCAGGGAAGTCTGCGTCTGGCAGTCTTGTTAGGAGTGAAGATTCTAGAATTTGTGGATGAGTTTTTCTCGGTTTAATTATTTCAGCTCTTTAGCTCTGAAGCTCTTAGAGGCGCTTTCCACTCTTTTATAGAAGATTAAACCTCTAACTGGGTGGCATTTCGTATGCTAGGGCAACATGTATAATAAACCGGGGCCGGGACAAGGGGTGGGCCAGAGGGGGTAGCTGCCCTGGCAGAGTAGAAGGTGCTTCTAACTAGATGGTATTCAGCTCCCTACAGCACTGTGTATCATAAACCAGGCCGGACAAGGGGTGGGCAGAAGAGAGAGCTGGCCTGGCAGAGTAGACGGAACTTCCTACTAGATATTATTCAGCTCCCTACAGCATTGTGTATCATAAACTGGGCCGGACCCCACCACCACCACCACCACACCCACCACCACCACCACCACACCCACCACCACCACCACCACACTCACCACCACCACACCCACCACCACCACCACCACCACCACCACCACACCCACCACCACCACACCCACCACCACCAAAAAATAATAATAAATAAACTGGGCCGGACAAGGGGTGGGCAGGAGAGACAGCTGCCCTGGCAGAGTAGACAGGACTTCTGATTAGATGGTATTCAGCTCCCTACATCATTCTGTATCATAAACCGGGCTGGACAAAGGGTGGGCAGAAGGGAAATCTGCCCTGGGAAGTTGCTTGAACCTACTAACTGGACGTCATTTAGTTAGCTATGGCACTGTGAATCATAAACAGGGCTGGGACAAGAGGTGGGCAGGAGGGACAGCTGCCCTGGCAGAGTAGTCAGGACTTCTAACTAGATGATATTCAGCTCCCTGCAGCATTGTGTATCCTAAACTGGGCCGGACAAGGGGTGGGCAGAAGGGAAGGCTGCCCTGGGAAGTAAATTGAACCTACTAACTGGGTGACATTTAGTTAGTTATGGCACTGTGTATTGTAAACTGGGCTGGGACAAGGAGGCAGAAGGGGCAGCTCCCCTGGGAGAGTAGATGGAACCTTAACTGGTTGGCATTTCGTTTGCTTGTATATCATAAACGGGGCCACGAGGGGTCACGTGACCGCTGGTGATTGGCTGCCACCCATGGACACATTTATGTGGCATGTAGGCATTCAAACCCCTCCCCCCTCTGCCGCCGCACATATGCGCCACGTGACCGGCAACAGGTTAAAGATATTGTGATGTAGCGGAGCCGCCCACTTTTAACAATTTTTGTAACATTATCATAGGGGGGGGGGGGTAACAGAAATTGTATCAAATCCTGACGCAGAGCGAAATTCTCTCCCTGACACGCGGACCGCGGACGCGGAATGACCCAACGTGGGTGATTATTTTTTTTTTATTCAGGAAACAGAATGCTAATAAAGAGCCGGCGACTACAAATTGGCGGCACGGGAAGCCGGAGTTCCTTTTTACGAACCTCGGGGGAAAAAAAACAGAAGCTGCTTTCCTTACACCGCGTTACACGCTAAATAAATTTCAATTAACCTCCCCCGATCGATTCCCTTTTAGAAAAGACCTCTGACCCCCCCCCCTCACTCCTGGCAGGAAAAAGGAGTTCCAGTTGCTTGGCAACACGGCGGAACGCTTGTAGAGACGTTCTGATACATTGTATCCACATCCCCAAAATTAGTCACGGGGGGCCGGTGCTGAGGTCTTCCTTAAGGGGCCGGTCAAAAAAATAAATAATAATAATTACGATGCTTGATAGCTCAGATATCTCACTTATGATTTTCTTTTAATTATGTTTTTTTTTTTACTTTTTTATGAGTTGGGGGGTGCTTACAAGCAGGGCCGCCATCAGGGGGGTACAGGCAGTACGCCTGTAAGGGGCCCGAATGGCAATCCCCTTTTTATTTATTTATTTATTTATTGTTTGTAAGGGGCCCGGAGGTCCCCAGGGCCCTGGATGGCAAACCCCACCCCCTTTTTTTTTTTTTTTATAAAAAAAAAATATATAAAAATATATAATTTTTTATATATATTTTTTATTTCTAGTTTTTTATTAAAGGGCCCAGATGTCCCCAGGGGGCTGGAGGTCCCCAGGGCCCCCGGAGGTCCCCAGGGCCCCAGGTGGCAACCCCCCTTTTTTAATTTGTTTTATAAAAAAAAATATCTAAAAATATCTAATTATAAAAATATATAATTTTTTATATATGTATATATATTTTTTTATTATTATTAAAGGGCCCAGATGTCCCCAGGGCCCCGTGTGGCAACCCCCCCCTTTTTTTTTTTTTTATAAAAAAAAATATATAAAAATATATAATTATTAATATATATAATTTTTTTATATATATTTTTTTATTTCAATTTTTTTTTATTATAGGGCCCAGATGTCCCAGGGGCCCGGAGGTCCCCAGGGCCCCAGGTGGCAACCCCCCTTTTTAATTTGTTTTATAAAAAAATATCAAAAAATATCGAATTATAAAAATATATAATGTGTGTGTATATATATATATTTATATAATTATTATTAAAGGGCCCAGATGTCCTCAGGGCCCCGTGTGGCAACCCCCCTTTTTTATTTAATTTATTATAAAAAAAAATATATATATATAAAATATATATTTTTTTATATATACCTGTATATATATATATATATATTTTTTTTTTTTTTTAAAGGGCCCAGATGTCCCCAGGGCCCCCGCTGGCAATCCCCCTTTTTAATTTTTCTTTTTTTTATAAAAATATGTTTTACATTTCTTTCATATATTTTTTTAATTTTTTATTAAAGGACCAAGATGCCCCCAGAGCCCCGGATGGCTACCCCCCTTTTTTTTTATAATTTTATATATATATATATATATATATATATATATATATATATATTATTTTTTTTTTCTTTTATCACTTTTTTTTTGTAAGGGGCCCAGAGGTAACCCCCCTGTTTTTTTTTCCGTCCGCAAACCCCCCGACTGCAATTCGCAGTGTCAACACCCCCCCCCCCAGCTCCTCAATTAGCGGCGGCAGCCTCTGCTTCTCAATTCGCGGCAGCCTCCGCTTCTCATTTTGAGGCGGTAGCACCCCCTCCCCCAGGTTCTCTGCTCCAGGGGGCCCATGCCTGAAGTTTCTGGTGGTTTGAAATGAAGATTCGTTGGGACCTCGGGACTTGTGTGAAATCGCGGGACGGTCCCGGGGAATCCGGGACAGTTGGGAGGTATGAGGTAGGCTTAGTTTAGAAAGCCCCTCCTAAAAGGCACCTGGGATGGCAGCCATCTTGAGTAAGGGCAGATGATTCATGTAGCATTTACTTCTTACTTCTTATCTCATGCATGTAGGCAGGGGCGGACTGAAAACTCATGGGGCCCCCGGGCAATAGAAGATTATGGGGCCCCCGGGCTTACAGATGGCCACCACGCCAGGTGGCAGTGCAGAGGCGGGGCACCTAAAATCTTAGGATTTTCACATCAAAAGCATGTCGGTTTCGGACATATCAGGGACAGATGTAAAAAAAACACAGATTTTTACATACTGTCCCTGGTTGTATTGAGCCTGATGGGGCCCCCTAGTGGCGTGGGGCCCTCTCGGGCAGTGCCCGAGAGTCCCAATGGTCAGTCCGCCCCTGCTCGCAGCATAAGGATTGCAAATAGTCAATGTTGACTGAGAGAGTGAAGTGGAGGGGAGGGGGAGGGGGTAGGGTACCCATGAAATGGAGAGGGGGAGGGGGAATTATCCACTTCAAGTAGAAATATCAAGAAAATTGCAGACAGATGCTGAGAAAAGACCTGTCATTAAAAATCCACGCTTCACACTGATCAATGTCGGCATTGATTTCCAGCCATTAATAAAGAAAGATGAACTGCTGCAGATCTCTCTCCTCGCCGGATGAGAGGAATACCGGGAGCAGCGCCGCTTCTCATCTAATGGCTTTGGGGGGGGGGGGGTGGTGCACACTGACCTGGAATAAGCATGCAGCAAGTGAAAAAAATAACTTCTGCTCATCAAGAACCTCTATTAAATAATATTTTAACCACTTAAGGACTGGAAGATTTGTCCCCTTGGGGCCAATTTTTTTTATTTATTTTTTTTATTTTATTTTTCCGTTTTTGTATTATTATTTTTTATTTTTATTTTTTTATCATCATTATTATTTTTTTTCATTTTTTTTATTATTATTTTTTATTTTCATTTTTATATTTTTTCAGTTTTTTTTATTTTTATTTTTTTCATTTTTTTTTTTTCGTTTTTTATTATTATTATTATTATTATTATTATTATTTTTTTTTTTCGTTTAACCGGTTAAGACCCGGACCATTATGCAGGTAAAGGACCTTGCCCCTTTTTGCGAATTCGAGCACTGCGTCGCTTTAACAGACAGTTGCGCGGTCGTGCGACGTGGCTCCCAAACAAAATTGGCGTCCTTTTTTTCCCACAAACAGAGCTTTCTTTTGGCGGTATTTGATCGCCTCTGCGGTTTTTATTTGTTGCGCTATAAACAAAAATAGAGCGACAATTTTGAAAAAAAATAATATTTTTTACTTTTTGCTACAATTATTATTCCCCAAAAATATATAAAAAAATATTTTTTTTCCCTCAGTTTAGTCCGATACGTATTCTTCTACATATTTTTGGTAAAAAAAAAAAAATCACAATAAGCGGTTATCGATTGGTTTGCGCAAAATTTATAGCGTTTACAAAATAGAGGGATAGTTTATGGCATTTTTATTAATATATTTTTTTTTTACTACTAATGGCGGCGATCAGCATTTTTTTTCGTGACTGCGACATTACGGCGGACACTTTGGACACATTTTTGGGACCATTGTAATTTTCACAGCGAAAAGTGCTATGAAAATGCACTGATTTACTGTGAAAATGACAATGGCATTGAAGGAGTTAACCACTAGGGGGCGCAGTAGGGGTTATGTGTGACCTCACGTGTGTTTCTAACTGTAGGGGGGAGGGGCTGGAAATGTGACGTCAGTGATCGTCTTTCCCTATATCAGGGAACAGACGATCAATGACCGTGCCTCTGTGAAGAATGGGGAAGGTGTGTTTACACTCACCTCTCCCAGTTCTTCAGCTCCTGTGACCAGGCCCGTCGCTACAGGGCAGGCAAAACAAACAATTGCTTGGGGCCCCCGAGCTGGCCTGGGGCCCCCAACTTCCTCTTCCCAGGCTGTAGCATGGCCAAACTCCTCTTCCTTCCTCCTGGAGTCCTGTCAGTCCGGCTGAGTGCTCACTTCCTTTTGGTCCGGCCGGTAAACTCAGGAAACTGAATCTCCTGTACCGCGCGGGCACTATCTGATAGGGGACTGGGGACCCATAATGATAGAACAGCGGACTGACAGGAGGAAGAGGAGCTCAGCCACGCTACAGCAGCAGCCTACAGGGAAGAAGAGGAGGTGATAATAGAAAAACATATCGACTGGGGGGGGGGGGGGGGGGGGGTAAGAACATGGGGGTAAAAAATTAGTGTGGCGCTAACGTTGGCTTTGCGTGCGGGGGGGGTGCTTGGGGGCCCCCATTTTGCTTGGGCCCCGCAAATTCCTCCCAAACAAAATTGGCGTCCTTTTTTCCCCACAAATAGAGATTTCTTTTGGTGGTATTTGATCACCTCTGCGGTTTTAATTTTTTGCGCTATAAACAAACATAGAGCGACAATAAATATCCCTCCAGCCACCAGGACCGAACATCGTCATCAAAGCCACCCATGCCGCCAATGCCGTAATGTGCTGCAGAAAGTGCCATCCATGACGCTAATGCCATAACGCATGTGCTGCCTGCAGAGACGGTGCCACCCATGCTGCCAATGGCATTCTGCCATTGGCGGCATGGGTGGCACACTCTGCAGCACAATATGGCATTGGCGGCATGGGTGGCACTCTCAACAGGCAGCACATGCGTTATGGCATTAGCACCATGGGTGGCACTGTTTGCAGCACAATATGGCATTGGCAGCATGGGTGGCACTGTCTGCAGCACAATATGGCATTGGCGACATGGGTGGCACTGTCGACAGGCAGCACATGCGTTATGGCATTAGCACCATGGGTGGCACTGTCTGCAGCACAATATGGCATTGGCAGCATGGGTGCCACTGTCTGCAGGTAGAATGTGCGTTAGGGCCCATGTGCTGCCTGCAGAGACGGTGCCACCAATACCATAATGTGCTGCAGAGACAGTTTCAAGGCGGGGAGGGGGAGGGGCCAGGGGTGGGGTTGAAGGAGGGGCCAGGGGTGGAGGTGAAGGGGGCCCAGTCAGGTAGGCTGTACGGGGCCCCATGATTTCTATCAGCTGCCCTGACCCCAGCCAACATTTTTTCTGCTATGCAGGGCTACTCTGGGAAGGTTTACCCTCAGTCCCTGTCCTGATTTTATTTTTTACTGCACCCCCCGCTGAACTTGTGAAAGAGACCTATCAAGGCCCCTCAATAGTAGACAGGGCTATCTTAATAGCATCATGGGCTCCTGGGCAAAGTAATGCTCTGGGGCCCCTACAATGATGGCAATGCAGGTAAACAGACATCAAGTAGGTAGGAGGCAGACTGCCCCCCCCCCCCCTGTGTATCCATCACTCTCAGTGCCATCATGGGGCCCCCAATTACGGGGCAGCGTGGGCTCAAGGACCAGCTGCTTTGGGGAAAGTGCAGGGGCCCCCCATGCAGCTAGGGCCCCTGGGCAGTGCCCAGGTGTGCCCTCTCATTATGACAGCCCTGATAGTAGATAAAACCCAAGAGCACTTCTCATCCATTCTTGCTTTGAAGAACTAGAAGTAAAAGGGTACAAAGAAAAAGGTGCGGTACATATGGTTCCGCGTGGGCATCACCCATTATAGTCTCCGCCTATTACAGCCACACCCCCCTGAGATTAAAGCCCCGGCGCTTGTTCATTTTTCTTTCTAGGACTGTTTCCCGGGTTATATAGAAATGGATTTAGGGGGCGCCGCTACCTTGGCCTTGGGTTGCGTCTCGTTCTTCGCAGGACCTCTGCGCTCGCCACGCTTGGATACATCATGTCGGAGAGCAGCCGAGTGTAGTGTAACTTGTCATAAATTACTGGCACGCCGTGGTGAAACAAAGGACAGATACAAGAAATAGATTTTCAGAAGGAATCCTGTTGTGCCTCCCATCTCTTCCTTCAGCTCGCCTGCTGACAGCGCCGAGGTCCGCCGGGAGCCTGAAAACATGATGCACGTTTCCCGCCGCTGCAATATTTTCCGAGACTGAATGAGGCCAGGACATCTCTGACACTAATGCACCTGGAAATACAATTTGTACTGGCTGAGCGCTATTATGTACCTAAATTTTTTTTTTCTAATGTTGCCTCAATGAGACGAATGCCTTCGCTAACGATATTTAAGTTGCTATCGGTCACGGGATATGATTGCCGTCCCCTTAAAATGTTTCTGCAGGCTGGTCTTCGCCAATGGTACCATTAAATCTCCTGTTTCCTGTGGGCTAGGTACAATTTTCACCATCTTTTGTTGTTATGAAGTCTTTTTTTTTATCTTTTACTACCAACATGGTTTGGCCGCATCCAGGGGCGGACTGACAACTCTGGGACCCTCGGGCAATAGGAGATTATGGGGCACCGGGCAATGGGAGATTATGGGGCCCCCAGGCAATAGGAGATCATGGGCAGAGGCGGCTTTTTAATTAGGCGGTCGCCTAAGGCCTTGCGGTCACCCGATGCATTACCCCAGTTTTGAGGGACAGGGGACCCTAACGCTGCTGTGCTCGGGCAACGTTAAGAGCCCTGACTCAGGAGTGGAGCCGCCAGCGTCCCTAACAACCAGTGAATAACGGTGACCCCACCACTTGTGACGTCAATGACCCAGCATGCCCTCAGTCAATGACGTCACAAGGGGGCGGGTTCACCAGGTGACATTACCGGGTGGCCCCCACCCCTTAGTTATTAAAGAGCAGGATCTGGAGGCCACCTTGTTAAAGGGGGCTTTTAGATTCCGATAAGCCCCCCTGCCCGCAGACCCCCACAACCACAGGCTAGGGTTGTGGGGAATGGTGCTCTTGTCCTTGAATTATTTTTCCCATCATGGGCATGAGTGGGGCCCCATGTCAAATTTTGCCTAAGGCCTCACAAAGCCTAGAGCCGCCTCTGATCATAGGGCCCCTGGGCAATAGGAGATTATGGGCCCCCCGGGCAATAGGAGATTATGGGCCCCCCCGGGCAATAGGAGATTATGGGCCCCCCGGGCTATAGGAGATTATGGGCCCCCAGACAATAGGAGAATATGGGGCCCACAGGCAATAGGAAATTATGGGCCCCTGGGCAATAGGAGATTATGAGGCCACACAGTACTGTATACACACACACAGTATACATACACAGACACACAATATACATACGCACACTGAGAAGGTACTGGAGAGGCGGGGGGAACTATAATCTTGGGATTTTTAGACCAAAAGGATGTTGTTAAGAGACATTTCAGGGACAGATTTAAGAAAACACAGATTTTTACATACTGTCCCTGGTTTTACTGAGGCTGGCAACCCTGATGGGGCCCTCAGACAGTGCCCGAGTGCCCGAATGGTCAGTCCGCCCATGGCCGCATCTTGAGTATACCGTCCGCTTCTGGTCTCCAGTCTTCAGGAACGATGTAGTGGAACATGGAGAGAGTACAGATGAGGGCAATGTGACAGAACCCACTGTCACTGTGTGTTTTGGAGGGGGCTGTGGGTTGGCCTCCTACCCAAAGACTATGGCTCAGCAGAGAATGAGAGATTTGCGACAAAATGGCATTGAGATAATGTAATGTAATGCTACATCCTTTCTCCCCTCCCTCTTGTTGCTGTGTTTAATTGTGTTGGGTCATAGCACATAGACAGGCCCGTTGCTACAAGGCAAGCAAACCAAGCAATTGCTTGGGGGCCCCAAGCAGGGCCCTTGCTGCGCTAAGCTTCCTATATGCTGCAGCCGCCTGTGCTGTCTATAGAGAGCCTGCAGCACTGCTGCCTTGAGTTGTCACTTCCCTCTTCTCTGTAGTGTGGCCAAGCTCCTCTTCCTTCCTCCTGTCAGTACGGTCTCCGGCCGGGTACCGCACGGTACAGGAGATTCAGTTTCCTGTTCCCGGCTGGACTGACAGGAAGTACACACTGAGTGCTCACTTCCTTTCAGTCCGGCTGGGAACAGGAAACGGAATCTCCTGCCACGCGGTAGGGAGTGGAGGGGGGGGGGGGTAAAAACAACATAGGGAGGGAGGGAGTAAAAAGAACATGGGGGGGGGGGGGAGTAAAAAGAACATGGGAAGGGGATGGGGAAACTGGCTGCACTTGATGGGAAAACTGGTTGCATTTAGGGGGGAAACTGGCTGCATTTGAGATGGGGAAACTGGCTGTATTTGAAGGGAAACTAGCTGCATTTGATATGGAAACTGGCTGCATTTGATGGGGAAACTGGCTGCATTTGATGGGGAAACTAGCTGCATTTGATGGGGAAACTAGCTGCATTTGATGGGGAAACTGGCTGCATTTGATATGGAAACTGGTTGCATTTGAGGGGAAACTGGCTGCATTTGATGGGGGGAAACTGGCTGCGTTTGATGGGGAAACTGGCTGCATTTGATGGGGAAACTGGCTGCGTTTGATGGGGAAACTAGCTGCATTTGATGGGGGTAACTGGCTGCATTTTATGGAGGAAACTGGCTGCATTTTATGGAGGAAACTGGCTGCATTTTATGGAGGAAACTGGCTGCATTTGATGGGGAAACTAGCTGCATTTGAGAAGGGGAAACTGGCTGTATTTGAGGGAAAAATGGCTGCATTTGATGGGGGAAACTGGCTGCGTTTGATGGGGGAAACTGGCTGCATTTTATGGAGGAAACTGGCTGCATTTTATGGAGGAACTGGCTGCATTTGATGGGGGAAACCGGCTGCATTTGATGTAGGAAACCGGCTGCATTTGATGGGGGAAACTGGCTGCATTTGATGGGGGAAACTGGCTGCATTTGATGGAGGAAACTGGCTGCATTTGATGGAGGAAACTGGCTGCATTTGATGGAGGAACTGGCTGCATTTGATGGGGGAAACTGGCTGCATTTGATGGGGGAAACTGGCTGCGTTTGATGGGGGAAACTGGCTGCGTTTGATGGGGAAACTGGCTGCGTTTGATGGGGAAACTGGCTGCGTTTGATGGAGAAACTGGCTGCGTTTGATGGGGAAACTGGCTGCGTTTGATGGAGAAACTGGCTGCATTTGATGGGGAAACTAGCTGCACTTGAGATGGAGAAACTGGATGTATTTGATGGGGGGAAACTGGCTGCATTTGATGGGGAAACTAGCTGCATTTGAGAAGGGGAAACTGGCTGTATTTGATGGGGGAAACTGGCTGCGTTTGATGGGGGAAACTGGCTGCATTTGATGGAGGAACTGGCTGCATTTGATGGAGGAACTGGCTGCATTTGATGGGTGAAACTGGCTGCATTTTATGGAGGAAACTGGCTGCATTTTATGGAGGAAACTGGCTGCATTTTATGGAGGAAACTGGCTGCATTTGAGAAGGGGAAACTAGCTGCATTTGAGAAGGGGAAACTGGCTGTATTTGAGGGAAAAATGGCTGCATTTGATGGGGGAAACTGGCTGCGTTTGATGGGGGAAACTGGCTGCATTTTATGGAGGAAACTGGCTGCATTTTATGGAGGAACTGGCTGCATTTGATGGGGGAAACTGGCTGCATTTGATGTAGGAAACCGGCTGCATTTGATGGGGGAAACTGGCTGCATTTGATGGGGGAAACTGGCTGCATTTGATGGAGGAAACTGGCTGCATTTGATGGAGGAAACTGGCTGCATTTGATGGAGGAAACTGGCTGCATTTGATGGAGGAACTGGCTGCATTTGATGGGGGAAACTGGCTGCATTTGATGGGGGAAACTGGCTGCGTTTGATGGGGAAACTGGCTGCGTTTGATGGGGAAACTGGCTGCGTTTGATGGAGAAACTGGCTGCGTTTGATGGGGAAACTGGCTGCGTTTGATGGAGAAACTGGCTGCATTTGATGGGGAAACTAGCTGCACTTGAGATGGAGAAACTGGCTGCATTTGATGGGGAAACTAGCTGCATTTGAGAAGGGGAAACTGGCTGTATTTGATGGGGGAAACTGGCTGCGTTTGATGGGGGAAACTGGCTGCATTTGATGGAGGAAACTGGCTGCATTTGATGGGGGAAACTGGCTGCATTTGATGGGGGAAACTGGCTGCATTTGATGGGGGAAACAGCCGCCACTGCCTTAGAGCAATGCAAGTTATTGCACAAGAGGGGTGAATAGGCCTTTAAATGAAGTGAAATCTTTAGCATTCCTTAGACATTTTTATATTTTTTTTGTTCAGTATCCGTTTGCAGATATTTGGCTTAACTCATTTCAAAGTCCGGCGTTAACCCTTTTCCCAGTGAAACACAAAAGTAATTTGCCTTTTTTTGAAGTTGCGGAGATAATGAGGAGGTACGCTCGGAGCAGCAATTAACTCTCGGGGACGGTGAGGAGGATTAGAGCGTTTTTAATGGAAAAATCTGCCCCCCTTCGTCTAATGATTTCAATTACTCAGCTCTGAAAATAGCGGCAATATAAAGCGGCGTTAACTCACTTGGTGCGAACGTTACCACCCACAGGACAGATTTTCATTCATTGCGTCTCAAACTCATTTTCCAAGTTTGCATGAAGATCCTGGCCTGCAAATCCCCTTTTCTACGATTTTTAATGGCACTTTGTGCGACTTGCTCTTAATGTCACCAATGGGGACTCGTGCGGAGTAATGGCTGACCCGTCTCTGGCTGTATTGTGGAGTTAATGCAGCTTCTAAACGGCACATTTCTTTCTGATTGGAAACAGTAAACCCATGGACAGTAAACCCACTTCTACGCACCTTTATTATCTCTACTGTATCTGGACTCGTCAAGCAAGTTTGTTTTTTTCTGACTGTAAAATGTTTGTGCCCCCAATTGCAGCCAGTTTGTGCCCCCAATTGCAGCCAGTTTGTGCCCCCACTTGCAGCCAGACTGTGCCCCCACTTGCAGCCAGACTGTGCCCCCACTTGCAGCCAGACTGTGCCCCTACTTGCAGCCAGACTGTGCCCCCACTTGCAGCCAGTCTGTGCCCCCAATTGCAGCCAGACTGTGCCCCCACTTGCAGCCAGACTGTGCCCCCACTTGCAGCCAGACTATGCCCCCACTTGCAGCCAGACTGTGCCCCCACTTGCAGCCAGACTGTGCCCCCAATTGCAGCCAGACTGTGCCCCCAATTGCAGCCAGACTGTGCCCCCAATTGCAGCCAGACTGTGCCCCCAATTGCAGCCAGACTGTGCCCCCACTTGCAGCCAGACTGTGCCCCCACTTGCAGCCAGACTGTGCCCCCACTTGCAGCCAGACTGTGCCCCCACTTGCAGCCAGACTGTGCCCCCACTTGCAGCCAGTTTGTGCCCCCACTTGCAGCCAGTTTGTGCCCCCACTTGCAGACAGTTTGTGCCCCCAATTGCAGCCAGTTTGTGCCCCCACTTGCAGCCAGTTTGTGCCCCCACTTGCAGCCAATATGTGCCCCCACTTGCAGCCATGTTTTGCCCCCACTTGCAGCCAGACTGTGCCCCCACTTGCAGCCAGACTGTGCCCCCACTTGCAGCCAGACTTTGCCCCCACTTGCAGCCAGTTTCCCCCCAGCTCGGCACTTGCCTTCCTCGGGTCAGCGCCGTCGTCCTCCGCGCTCCCTTGATGTCCTCTCCCGTCCTTGATGTTGCTTCAGCCAATCAGGTCACCGGTAACCAGAACCTGGTGCACCTGATTGGCTAAGAGGCTGGTCAGTGTTAGGGAAGCGATTCCCTAACACAGCCATGCACCCTCTGTTAAACCATTTGGAAGCCGATTAGAGCCCACATGCTCTAATCGGGAAGCCTATTAGAGCCTCTCACTCTAATCAGGCACTTTCAAAACACACCCACCGCTGTAATTCAGATGGCCAGCGCTCCTCAGGGGGCCGGACACCTGAATAGTGGGCAGAAGCGGCGACAATAGATAGATTCATGCAATGCATGCATGAATCTATTGTTGAGTGACGGGTGCAGGAGAGAGGGGACGGCCCTCCTGCACCCACTATGGATGCACCGCCACTGCTGCTGGCTATCCATAAGACCCGAACACCCGGGTGGAGATCCCATCCCACTAGGGTGACCACATTTCCAAACTGCCATTCAGGGACACTCCCCTCCTTCACAAAAAATTGCCATTTATTTTTTATTTTTTCAGGAGCAGTGATTCTAATTATGCTTAAAGTGCAACAATAAAAAATAAACAATTCCTCTAAATATAGTGCCTGGGGGGTCCCCTTAGTCTGCCTGTAAAGTGGGGCATGTGTACCATGTATAGAACCTGCTGCAGCAAAGAGGAAATTTATAAAGAAAAACAAAAAATTTAAATTGACTCACGGTTGCAATTGCTGGCACCCGGCTATTGAAAAAAAGAAAAGGCAAAAAAAAAAAAACTAGTCTCCCCCCCAGTCCATACCAGCACCCACGGGCTCTACCCCCTCCCCCCCACCCCAAAGCATCACGTCCCCATCTTACCCTGGCTGGTGGTTGTGGTGGCATGCAGGCAGGGGGGTTATCAGAATCTGGAAGCCCCCAAAGGACCCAAAGGGTCTGGATTGGACTAGGGGAGGGAGACCCCATGCCGTGTTTTTTTTGTTTTTTTTACTGACAGCTTTATTTTTTATTTAGCTGTCAGCGGGAAAGCCCATTGACAGCTGAAGGCTCATCAGTTGTTAGGGACGCCGGCTTCCAAGCCCCGCTCTCTCATCGGGTGGCTGTGTCAGTTTCAATTCGGGACACTGTATTGTCCTGGAATGAAGGGACCCGGGACAGAACTGCAAAATTCTGAACTGTCCTGAGCAATCCGGGACACGTGGTGACCCTACATTCCACCCAAGTCTCTGCGGGATCTCCAAACTACAGAGCACCATCCGAATGTAGCAAAATATAGAGAAAGCTGCCAAAACAGTCCTCTCCTTTTCGACTCTACACTCCGTAGCTCTGCAGTCCGCCGACATGCAGACACTGTCCATTTTTGCTCCATTTCCATAGGGACAGGGACTCTCACTATTACAATAGCCACATGGGACTTCCTCCAGGGAAGCATGTGACCAGGAAGTAGAGCAGTTTGGAGACAGGACATGTGTAGACTTCCAGGGGTTACTATCCATAATACTGTTTCAAGAGATATAGAAGAGAACGTATGCCATAGGTTCGGATTCCTATCGGTAGCAATTCTCTCTCTTTTTTTTCTCTCTTTTTTTTCCCCCCGAACACCTGTCTTATAAAGAAGAGTTCCCGCTGCTAAGTTACAATTCTACTGATCTGCACCAAATAAAAGAGAGGAATATAATAACTCCAATTACAGCAACTTTGAGAGAGATAATGGCTCAACTGGATACAGAAGGGTTCCAGCGATGGGGGGACAATAGGGCCGCCACTGATCCTATCCTGCAAAACTCTGCCTGGCTCTCTCCCGTCTGATGGCCGAAGAAAGACAAAAAAGAAAGTCATTTCTGGTCTCTCGCTGTGAAGAACTGTGCACATCGCTGCGTCCTCCATTCCCTAATCAGAGAGAAGAATGGACTCTGCGGCTGCACTTCACACACACATTGTGAACCGGCCAATTCTTCCGCTTGGTTTTCTTCCCGATAGAAGAAGAAAATGTACTCTGCCTTTGTCTGGCTCACTTTTTGGGGGGGTGTCAATGACACTCCTCCATCATACACCTCCCCAGCTCTCTGAGGGCTTAGCAGTCAGCACTATTTTCTTTAAACACTGTGGCTGTTGGTTTATTTAGTACTTTGTCCCATGTTTCTCAGTTTTCATTTACACAAGTGATGGGGGGCAGTAAAAACGTATGGCTAAGCCAGTTTTGTTTTCCAACAGGTCCCCCTTACCTATACCATGGGCACAATGCTTCACATTGCAGCACAACAAAATGCATCACCACAAGCAATGGCAAGAGGAATGCAGAGGGAGAGGGGATGTGTCAGCCCCTGCATTAAAAGCACCTTCCACAGACAAAGCAACGGCAAGAGGAATGCAAAGGCAGAGGGGATGTGTCAGCCCCTGCATTGAAAGCACCTTCCACAGACAAAGCAATGGCAAGAGGAATGCAGAGGGAGGGGAGGCGTGTCTGCCTTTGCTTCTCTCAGGAGGGTGCTCTTATTGCAAGGGCTGACACCTCCCCTTTCCCTCTGCATTCTTCTTGCCATTGCTTGGCTTGGGAAAGGGATTGCAACAAAGACAAGCTATGAAAGAGATGATTGATAGCTGCAGCTTGCTTCAGCTGTGAGCATTTTCTACAGACAAATAATGGCAAGAAGAATGCAGAGGAAAGGGAGATGTCCCTGACTCTGCATTTTCTCCTGGTGTTGCTTGGCTTGGGAATGTGCTCACAACAGAAACAAGCTGCAGCTGTTATAAGCATCTCCCTCTGCATTCCTCTTGCCATTGCTTGTCTGTGGAAGGTGCTTTGAAAGAAAGGGCTGACGTGTCCCCTTACTCTCTGCATTCCTCTTGCAGTTGCTAGTGTCAGGAAGCTGCTCATAACTTCACAGCTGCAGCTTGTCTCTGTTGTGAGCCCCTTCCTGAGCCAAGCAATGACAAGAGGAATTCTGAGGGAAAGATGATGTGTCAGCCCTTGCATCGAAAGCACCTTCCTGAGACAAGCAACAAAAGAGGAATGCAGAGAAAGACATGCTTGCCCTCCCTCTACATTCCACTTGCCCTTGTTTTTCTGTGCAAGGGGCATTGAATGCAAGGGCTGACACATCCTATTTTCCTCTGCATTCCTCTTGCCATTGCTTGGCTCTGGAAAGTGCTCACAACAGAGGCAAGCTGCAGCTATTAAGTTATGAGCACCTTTCTGAGACTAATAGCATTGCAAGCGGAATGCAGAGGTGAACACGTCCTCCCTCTCTGCATTCCTCTTGCTGTTGCTCATCTGTGGACAGTGATTTCAGCTGAAACAATGGGTTAGCTGTTGGATTGGCTGTGGTGGGGGGAGAGGGGGCAGGTCGGGCATCATAACTACAGTTAAAAGGCATGGGACAAACTACATGTACTTTTGATACTCTTTGACACCCAGAGCACAGAGCAAACTAAATACCATGCAGCTAGGGTTAGCAAACACTTTAATCAATTCTCACTCGTTATTGTAACAGATCCGAAGATCTGAGGTTTCGGCTTACTAGAGAGCAGCGGTTGTGGCAGAACAATGTTCTCCTTCCTCTATATACTCATTCATAGAGAAGCCGCGTACGAGGACAGAGAATAGACTTGGAGGTTAGACCGGGTCATGCGGAACAAGTCTGTAACTAACACCTCCGATTCGCTCCATAATTGAGGTCCCTTGTATTGCAATTAGAGTTCGCTGCCAAGGGCGCTCACCCGATATCGGCTGGACTGCCTGGTGACAATGCATTACACGAGGCCGGTGACTCCAGGGAGGATTAATATTTGCATGACAATAGTTTGATCCAATCTGTATATTAAGACTTTATTCAAATCGTCTCGGGTCTGGAGAAGATCTAGTGCTGGCTTCTAAAAGGGTTTAAAGGGGATTTATACACCTTTTTTCTAATTTCTTGTGAAGCTTTAGAATATTTTTATTTTGAAACCTCATTAACATTTTAGTTTGGCGCTCCAGTAGCTCATTGAACACATATTGCAGAGCAGATGTTTGTTACCCGGTTTGACTGACTCACCTCTCACCCGTATATTGTGCGTTCTCCCCCCATTATCTAAGTCTTCCAACTGGCGATTCATCACAATGAGACTTGCAGAGTGAGAGTCAGTGATTTTATCTAGGCGTGTAATGGCCTTGTTCCTTCTAGAGCCTGCCTTCTCCACCCCCTCTATTTTCTCAGACAGTGATAGCACATCCGCCTTATCTGCCACTATCTTCATCATATCGGTGAGAATGAGGGGGAGCTCGGATAAAGGGGAATCCCTTACCTCGTCCTCATCAGGGTACTGCAAGTCTTCATTGAACTCATCATCCCCACGAGGCAGCGCCATCTTGGATTTGGCCTTGAGACGCTGGAGTTGAGTTTTGAAGATGTCCGGTATGCTTCTCGAGCCAGAGAGTGGTGCGTATCATGTGACCTTATGGTTAGGCTCTCTGCTCTTCATGGGGTCTCCCTTCAAGGGGAGTCCCACCTAGTATTTGCCTCAGCAGGTCCCCTGAAGAATAGGGTCTGCCTGGTTTTGGGTGGGTGGATGTGGTTCCAACCCGGTTAAGAGGAACTTCAGTGTGAAATCTGGCTTTCATCAGGTGTGTAGGAGGTGGCATATCCCTTTCCAACCTTGTGCTAATCACAGGCCAGCCACTGCCGACAATGTTATTCATTACAGATTGTGAATCTGCAGCTGGGTCCATGTAAAAGAGACCTTAAAGTGAAACATGAGCCAATAAGACTTCATATCTCAGCAAAACCGGTCTTAGAATTCGTACTTATGGCAACATATGGCCAACTGGGTAAATTGCCATGTCTTCAATGCCATAAAAAGGGGATATCTTTACTTTATTGTTGTAGGCAGGTTTAAAAGATGAGCAAAAAAGCGACAACCTAGACCTCTATCTCAGAGTCATTAGCCCCTGCGGCCTTTTGGCTGTGGGCGATTCCCCTATGTAGGCACAGTCACGGGGAAGTTAGATAAATTACATTTAAACGGCACAATAGTTGTACTGTGCGCCTGGCAGGGAGATAGCAGGAGCCAGAGATGAAAGTGATAGCGAGCGGAGAGGGCGATTTAAAAGAAAAAATGAGGCAAGCGTAGATAGTGTTGGGGAAAGCTAAAGACTCCGGGTCTGGATGCAAAATCAGATACATAATCTGCGGATGAGAGAAAGAAGCTTCTTAGAGACGGGGCTCCCTCCTCCTCCCCATGGCGGCGGCATAACGAGCAACAAACATTTCCAAATGTACACACCGCTGTGTGAGCGGTATGCAATCATTGACGCAGTTTAAGATCTTATCTCTGGGCTACGGCGTGCTGCCTGCTGTATGAGACGACACCCGGTCACGTGGTCTGTTGTGCCTTGTTGCAGCCTGCCAGGGTTGGGCTTCTCATGCTCTGGTATAGAAGTGTCCACACTGCTTCTCTCATGCCCTGGTATAAGTGTCCACACTTCCAGTGGCTTCTCTCATGCCCTGGTATAAGTGTCCACACTTCCAATGGCTTCTCTTGCCCTTGTATAGAATTTTCTACACTTCCAGTGGTTATACTTGCCCTGGTATAGAAGTGCCCACACTTCCAGTGGCTTCCCTTTCCCTGGTATAGAAGTGGCCACACTTCCAGTGGCTTCTCGAGCCCTGATATAGACGTGTCCACACTTGCAGTGGATATACTTGCCCTGGTATAGCAGTGTCTGCACTTCCAATGGCTTCTCTTGCCCTGGTATAGAAGTGTCTATACATCCATTGGCTTCTCTTACCCTGGTAGAAATGTCCACACAGCCATTAACTTCCCTTTCCCTGATCAGTGGCGGCTGATGCTCAACATTTTTGGGGGGGCTCTAACAAACTGAAAAAAAAAACATCAATTGTTGCCACTGTGCCCATCAATTTGCCGCCACTGTGCCCATCAATTTGCCGCCACTGTGCCCATCAATTTGCCGCCACTGTACCCATCAATTTGCCGCCACTGTGCCCATCAATTTGCCGCCACTGTGCCCATCAATTTGCCGCCACTGTGCCCATCAATTTGCCGCCACTGTGCCCATCAATTTGCCGCCACTGTGCCCATCAATTTGCCACCACTGTGCCCATCAATTTGCTGCCACTGTGCCCATCAATTTGCCGCCACTGTGCCCATCAATTTTCGCCGCTGTGCCCATCAATTTTCCGCCACTGTGCCCATCAAATGCTGCCAGTTTGCCCCATCAAATGCCGCCAGTTTGCCCCATCAAATGCCGCCAGTTTGCCCCATCAAATGCCGCCAGTTTGCCCCATCAAATGCCGCCAGTTTGCTCCATCAAATGCCGCCAGTTTGCTCCATCAAATGCCGCCAGTTTGCCCCATCAAATGCCACCAGTTTGCCCCATCAAATGCCGCCAGTTTGCCCCATCAAATGCCGCCAGTTTGCCCCATCAAATGCCGCCAGTTTCCCCCTCAAATGCCGCCAGTTTCCCCCTCAAATGCAGACAGTTTGCCCGCCCGGCACTTACCTTTCTCGGGTCAGCGCCATCCTCCTCCATGCTTCCTCAGAGTCCTCAATGTTTTTTCCCGTCCTTAATGTCATCTCTGCTATGATTGGAGGATAGGCATCCAATCACAGCGCTTGTTGCTTCAGTCAATCAGGTGACCGGTGACCAGACCCGGTGCACCTGATTGGCTGAGAGGTGGGTCAGTGTTAGGGAAGCGATTCCCTAATAGCATTGTTGAAACAGGGAACGCACACCCGTGTGCCCTCCGTTTAACAATTTGGAAGCCTATGGCTCTAATCAGGCACTTCCAAAACACCCCCAATAGGGGGCAGCAGCCACGACAATAGATAGATTCATGTAATGCATGAATCTATCTATTGTTGAGTGACAGGTGCAGGAGAGAGGGGGCGGCGCTCCTGCGCCCTCTATGGACGCACCGCCACCGGCCCTGATATAGAAATGTCCACACATCCATTGCCTTCTCTTGCCCTGGAATAGAAGTGTCCTCACTTCTGATGATGACTTCTCTCGTTCTGATATAGAAGTGTCTTCACTTCCAGTGGCTTTCCTTGGTCTGGTATTGAAGTGTAGCGCTACCCCCGGAGGAGCCGCTGGTTGATTTGCTGGGTCCGGCACGTTACATAACTCTTTCGTTGTCTAGGGGTGTGGTGCAGGAAACAAAGCAGTGAGCGGAGGTCCAGACATTCAATAAAGTTTTCCAATGCTTTATTTCCAGGCCAACACAGCCAACATCAACTTCAGTTAGGAAGAAAAAGGTTGATGAGAGTAAAGGGGTGAACTTGCAGTGTCAGGCCTGGATGTGGATGGGCAATCCAGCCCTTGATAGCATCAATCTGTGATGGATGAATAGGGCGAATCCTTCCAATGGACTCCATTCCGGGTCACCGGGATACAGTAGTGCGTACCTGTAACTCCCGGTCGCCAGATCGGCACTCAGCCTGAGATCCGTTTCAATAGCACCTGGAACCTAGTGGATCACTGGGGTCCTCTTTCGCCTCCGGTTGAGGCTCGATGAAGCCTGCAAGCTTGGCCAGGAGGGCCACGCCGGCGGGGCCCATAGGTGCGCACACCCTAAAGGTGGATGCCGCACCCAGCACCGGGACCCCGCAAAGATTTTTGGAACACGACACCTGTCACAGATATACCCCTCCCCAGCATGCCCTGCAAAGGAAGGAACTCCTCTAATTGGCTGCTGAGGAAGACTTGCTCTGCCAGAAACCCCGCTGGCACCAACTGCTGGCCGGGGATGATACCACATCCCTAGAATGCAGTCTGGCCCAGGAGACCTTTCTGGAGCGACAGAGGCCATAATTTAAATAAATCACGAATAGGAGCAACGTAAATCTCATATTCCAACTAACTTTAGCGTAGTGCCCATACTGAAAGTAAGGGGGCGCTACAGAAGAAAACTGAAATTGGCCAAAAAAATTATATTTACGGATTCTGTTTTCATTGACATCGTTGAGTCCCGACATTAAAATTCCTGTATCTATCGTCACATCGATATAAAAAAAAAAAATTGCGTGTATGTCTATCTAGCTATCTATCTATATATGTAGATCTATCTATCTATTTATCTATATCTATATATATATAGATATATATATATATATATATCTATATATATATAGATATTCTGTATATGCCTATGAGTGAGATAAAGCCCCTTAGTCAATGTCTATTCCTTTCCATGTATGTTTCGGCTTCCATCTCACCGATCACGTCCTCACACGACATCTATTAAAAGACGCAAACCGCGAACGTCATTCCTGGGAGAGGATTATCACATATGGTCAGGAATGCCTCGCCTCCGATGTTTTCTCTAAGAGCATTATTACAGCTGTCGCCACATTGTGACCACCAAGCGCCACGTGACACCCCCCCCCCCCCACACACCCCTCTCGATAATACGCGGCCACGTGAAATACGGCGGGGAGAGGGGAGCGCCGGACATATCTCCTCCATGCTTGGCGAAGCAATTTCTGTTGCCGGAGGAAAATGGATCTTCCCGCTATATCTCATCTTATGAATGAAATTAAAGAGATTAGTTTAATGGGAGTCTAAGTGGCTTTTCTACACCCTATCAGAGGCCAATGAATTAAACAGGAGAGGCCTCTGGTGCTGAATTATCTTTACATCCCCCTCCCCCCCCCCTCCTGTCCAGACTCAGCATTTAATCTCCAAACTGTTATTTCCTTCCTGTCCATTCCCCCGTATATGCTTCCTATTGTATGGAGGGTCTTATAGAGGACAATATTTCCTATTGCCCCCCTTATATCTGCATTAGGAATCTCCATAGCTGTCAGGAACCGGGGCAGATAATGCTCAGCACAAGGATTAGAAAGGTTACTTAAAGCGGTATTAAAACCAAAAATTTCATATATTGCAGCTTAACAATCATTAGATGTGGCGTCTGCATTCATTTTCCTTTTTTTTGGGCTGTTCTACCCTCTATTTTCACCTAGTGATATGGCCAATAACACCCAGTGGCGGCTGGTGCTTCATCGTGTGGGGGGGGGGGGGGCAAACAAACCTGAGACATCTGTGCCCCCCCCCCTTTCCATCTCCTCCAAGTCCTGGTGGTCACTGCTTCTCCACCCAGCCTATTGGGACTTTGGCTCAGAACCCACTTCCTGATTGGCTGAGAGGAGAAACAGGAAGAAAAATGGGTGGGCTCATCGTGCAGTGCTCTGCGCCCCGAGCCCATCCCCTTTTTTAACCCAATTAAAGCCTCAGGCTTTAATCACATGTTACAAAAAAACTTAGAAATATATGCATCTGGCACCCTGCATATAGATTAGGGGGGCGGTGCCCCCGCTCCCCTGAAAGGGCGGGCCACCACTGGTAACACCCCTCCTGTATTAGAGCCAGTCTTGGGACAAGGTCCTCTAGAGCCCAATTGTTGGTGTCAGTGGGAAGATTTGTGCCCTATCATTGATGTCATTGGGCCCAATTGTTGATTTCATTGGGAGGAATTGTGCCCCACCATTGGTGTCATTGGGAGGAATTGTGCCCCACCATTGATGTCATTGGGAGGAATAGTGCCCCCTTTACTTGTCTCAGTGGGGAAGAATTTAACCCCTGATAGCAGAGGAAGGAGCCCTAATTGAGACAAGTGCACACTATAGAGCAGGGGTCTCCAAACTTTCTAAACAAAATGGGAAGTTTACTGTCCTTCAGACTAGGGGAAGCCGAACTGTGGCCATTGGGAGTAGAAAACGTCCCAACATCAGTTATTTGGGTAAAATGTGTCCCATCATTGGTGTCATTGGGCCCAATTGTTGATGCCATTGGGAGGAATCGGGCCTCGTTATTGGGTTGAAATGTGCCCCATCGTTGATGTCATTGGAAAGAATTGGGCCCAATTGTTGGTGTCAGTGGGAAGAATTGTGCCCCATCATTGATGTCATTGGGCCCGATTGTGGGTGTCATTGTAAGGAATTGTGCCCCCTCTCCATGGGGAAGAATTTAGCCCCTAATGGCAGAGGAAGGAGGCCTAATCGAGACAAGTACACACTATGGGATATGCTCTGTTCATATTTCCTGTCAGAGGTTTACAACCACTTTTAATATACTGTAACTAATATCAGTAACAAAATATATGAAGATGGCTCCATTTTAGCGAGTTTTTGTGATCGTATTACATTTAGTTAACTGCAGCCAGGGCATTTTTTCCCCATAGAAATAGGTGCAGGTACGGCAAATGCCTGAAATCTCATTTTTTGGTGAAGCCGCCCTCAGAATTTATTGTCCCTTTTTATTGCTTTTTTTCCCATTAATGAACATCATAAAACACTTGGTCCCTAATAATGAAATAATTGCTGCTCAGAACTGCTTACGCCGTCCGGGACGTGTAATTTTTTATTGTGCCATTGGCCCGTATTAGAGAACGAGACTCCTTTTAGAAAGGAAGGGGAGTTGTATGTTAGATGTAATATATTAGTCTTTTAATTCGTTTTCCCTTTTCTGTTGGAATAACCCCTTTGATCTCTGGCTGTGAAATTGGGATCGTTAATTTTTATAAAACACATAGAACAAGTAACAAGTCTTCTCCTCCTCAATGACAACACAATCAGCACATTTTTAAGATAAAAAGATAAAAAAAGAAAAAAAAGAAAAGATATTTTTGTTTCTGGATGTATCTATTTTTTATATAGTATTGTGCTTTTTAAAGAAGAAGCCTCGTCAATTTGCAATTCCCCTCCTGCCCTCTAGGGGTGCACAATGCCGGTAGCACTTTGATCCTTTTCCTTGGCTGATGAGATAGCGTGGTGGATAGTGTGCCTCTAAGCCCCCCAACACCACCACCGTTTGACCACATTGCAAATATTTATTAGCCTGAGACAAGTAGACATGCGGGGGATGGGGGCGTGTCGGCCAGACGACCAGGAGACCCAGCTCGCCTCACCGCCTCTGCAGCAGATTGGCCCCACAAAGTTCTTCCCATGTGGCCCCCCAAAAAAAGGGTTTTTGGGTGTTTGGAGGTAGGCTTGGTGGCCCAAAAATATGAGGTGGTTGTGAGGGTTTCCATATCTTGTGTTTATGGTGTCTAGTTTCTCATCCACCCTTTGTGGGACCTTTTCGTGGCCTTATAAGGAGCCTGTTTGGGGACCCCCCCCATAGGCCAGGTGGCTTTAAAAACAAGGTGATTTGAGGTTGCCCGTATTTTATATTTCCAGTGTCTAACTTTCATCCTCTTACATTTTGTAGGACCTTCTCGTGGCCTCGAACACTCCATTAATACCATTGTTGGGGGTTCATTCTTTTTGTGGAACTTCCACAAATTCCCAATCCAGTTTCCTGGCCATATAAGGAGCCTGTTTGGTGGTAGGTAGGGTGGCCAAAAATTACGAGGTGATCAGTTATTTTCCATATCTTGTGTTTCTGGTGTCTAATTTCATGGCCCGTAACCCTTTATTAATACCATTGTTGAAGGTCTTATGATAATGCTCTAGGCTGAGGCACCTTCTTCTTTTTTGCTTCTGCTCATATGTGTTTGTTGCCCCATAGGTAAAATTTCCCTTTACTCCCTGTCCTAGAGATACAAAAGAAAGGGACAGGAAATCTTTATGAATTGAGTTGAACACCAGTTGTCACCAGAAGAGATGTCCCCATTGGAATGTTTGACCTCCGTTCATAAATTTTGGATTTCCCCTCATTTTCTGTTGACGATGGTCAACAGGACAAAATGGAGAGTGAAAGTCTTCCTAGTGGGGACACTGACAGCAATAAACACGCAGGGTGTCACACAGATGTACACCCTGGGACACTGGCCTTATCTCTGGACAACCAACTGAGAGTTTGGCTCAAACTTTGAAGCTTAAGATAGGAACGTGCACAGTGGTTGTCTAATATATCTGGAGGGCTTCCAGTCCGTCCAGTGGAAGCTGGTCCTGTGTCCCAGTTGGCTCCAGGGCCATTTATCATCGAGTGGAGGTTGATAGTAGCGTGACGCCTAACACAAACTCGAAAGATACCCCTATTCTGACTTTATTGTCAATTGAAGATCTTTAAAAAGGTCTAAGAACTTTTGAAGCAAGTTCCTACCAGGCCATTTGAGTATCCGCCTGCTGTGCGTGCCTCCGGATGCATTCATTACAGGATCGTCAGCTATATAACTACTTGTTTTCTGATTATACATCTTTCCACAAAATCCTTACTAACCGTCCTGAAGAAGCCCCATGGTGAAACGTGCGTCGGCGACTTTAAGGATTTTGTATACAGTGGTCCATCCATGTATATGCATTATTATTTTTGTATTTTATCATGTGCTTTTTTTTCTGTATTCATTTGGTGACATTAAAATTCATTTTTAACCTACTTCCTTGGCCTCAAAGTCCGACCATCAATATCTATCTTAGCTATTGTTTTTTACGTCCTTTTTGAATACTATATACACGGATGCGGACCATGTGATTGCAACTCCTTTGTATTTTCTTATCCTTCTCCTATTCCCCGTTCCGCCCCTCCCCTTCCCCGTTACTAGCTTCTTTATATTTATAGCAATAAACACTTGACAAGGGTTCTAACCAGTGGCGTCACTAGGGGGGGCAGATGGGGCAATGGCCCCCCAACATTATACTGTTTTCCCCAAATAAAAAAACGGACACTGGGAAGGAAGGGGACAGGTATGGACTGAGCTGCTGTATTGCTGGCTTTGGCTCAGACTCCTGAGTCTACTCCTGGCCACTATTTTCTACAGCCGCCTCGCATCTAGTAACCATTGACGTCAATGTGTTTATTAGTGCCTCCTTTTAGCTTCTCCTATCAGTGCTCATGAATGCCGTCTGCCTTCCAGCATGGCTCTGAGCCCGAGAGCCAGCATTGATGGCTCTCTCTCCTCTCTCACACGGAATGATGAGAGAGGAGACACAACCGATCTGCTCCATCTCCCCTCTTCTGTGTGTGCTTCAAGGGAAGTCAAGTGTGAAGCTAAGGAGCTCACTCTTTCCGATGTACAGATCAGCTGTGTCTCCTCTCTCATCATTCCGTGCGAGAGATGAAGGGGGGGGGGAGAGATATCAATGCCGACTCTCGGGCTCTGAGCTGTTCCATGAGAGATTCTCTCAGCTCAGAGCCGTGCTGGAAGGCAGGCAGAATTCATAAGCACTGATGGGGAGACACTAAAAGGAGGCACTAATGAACACACTGATATGGGGGGTGCCAGGTGGGTGCTATAGCTCCGCCAAACTGTCACATATAGCACCCCCATCAGCAGCTGCCTCGGGAAGATATTTACTGTAGCCTGGGTGTGCTGCTACCAGCAACACTCCGGCCCCTCAGCCCAGACCTGTGTGTCCAGAGATCGGCAAACAACTCCATCAAAAACCAACAAAAGTAGTGTCTTTAATAAGGAACGGACCTCCTTGGTGTGTCTAGTCCTTCCTCTGCTGCCTCATCCTTATCTTTGACAGGTGCACTTGATCAGTCTATTAGAAGAGTGCGTTGGTTCCGGCCCTTGGCGATTTCGACTTACCCGCTGAGCAATTTACGGACATAAGACTGTGATCTCAGAGCAAAAACACCATATGGTTTGCAGATCTTCCTTAGGGCTCTGGGAAAATGGATGGCACCTGCCAAAATGCCATTCAATTAATAATCGGTTTGCTTATTAGGTTTTTTGGCAGAGTCTTCCTTCCTGACAGAATTTCTGCCGAGTGGAGCTGTTCTGCCACCTTGAAGCGTAGATGAACTAAAATTCCAGTTTGGATGAAAAAAAAATCCCATTCTGGCTAGCTAGGTTTTTTTTTATTCTTTATTTAATTTTAAGCAAACTTTGTTATACAGTGGAACCTCGGATTACCCCCCCCCCCCCCTCTACTGCTGCCTACCACTTTTCCTGGGCTCCTCCATTCCACCACTGCAAGCAGTTGAGTGGACTGCCCACAAGGAAGGTGAATCGGCAGCAGGAATGGCCAGATCTGTGTGGCTACTCTTGGAGAACTGGAACTAGAATAATAGGGAGGACCTAAATACCCTCCCAGCAGCCAGCATCATGATGCTGGCTGCTGGGAGGGTATTTAAGTCCTCCCCTATTAATCTAGTCCCAGTTCTCCAATTAGTTTCTACCATGGTAGAAACTAATTACTGGGATCTGCTGGCTCCTGGGAGACACCTGCTGGTGGACACACGAATTACAACCTTCCGCCCAGGTCCCCACGGCGCCACCAGCAGGCGATCCAAGTCCTGACAATGTATGATATGCAGATATATCTTTATATGAATCTGGAAGAAGCAGTTTGTGCATTAAGAATTACTTTACATTCCATTTCCATTGGGATTACACCTCTTCAAAAAATGTTCTTTCTCTTTTAAAGAAACTGCAGTGCTGGAACTTTTATTTTATTTATTTTTTGTTCCTATTTGTGTATTTTTATTCTATATATTTAACATGTAGCCTTGTAAACAGCTGGAACCCTGCAAGTAATATTACATATAAATACATAATAAGTATCCCGATGGAAGGCGCGTAAAGTTTAATGAGGCAAAGCCGCATTGTGTTCCCGTGACATCCTGGCAGGCGGCGGCGGTGGAAAATAAGGCATTTTTTTATTTATTTATTTTTTTCCTTTTTTTAAATGCATTCATTCAGAGAATAAAAAAAACGCTTCAAGCGAACGTCAGCGACTTATCTCCTGGTCATACGTGAAATCAATAGGACCTGTCAGGACGGGAGAAGCGCGACACATGTTTGTGATAAGTATCAATTTTCTTGTCATAGGCTGCCTTTATTACCCCCCCCCCCCGCCCCCCGTTCTCGGATAAATAGTCCGCCTATTTTCACAGCGCGGAGCTGATTAGCAGCCGCCGTTTCTTTCTTTTGTTAGCTCTGTGTGACGCCAATACGCTCATTTGGATATGATGCGGCGTGGCCTACGAACGGACAGTGTTTTTTTTTTTTTATGTTTGGTGGGGCTGACGACGATGGGGCGTACGTGTCTATGAATGTGTTCTGGCCGCGGCGTTCAAGAAGGGTTATCGAAAGTTCGTCCCCATCCCAAAACATTTGAATGTCCCTTACATTGGTGATCAGTGAGAAGAATGTCCCTTACATTGGTGATCAGTGAGAAGAATGTCCCTTACATTGCTGATCAGTGGGAAGAATGTCCCTTACATTGGTGATCAGTGGGAAGAATGTCCCTTACATTGGTGATCAGTGAGAAGAATGTCCCTTACATTGGTGATCAGTGGGAAGAATGTCCCTTACATTGGTGATCAGTGAGAAGAATGTCCCTTACATTGGTGATCAGTGGGAAGAATGTCCCTTACATTGGTGATCAGTGGGAAGAATGTCCCTTACATTGGTGATCAGTGAGAAGAATGTCCCTTACATTGGTGATCAGTGGGAAGAATGTCCCTTACATTGGTGATCAGTGGGAAGAATGTCCCTTACATTGGTGATCAGTGAGAAGAATGTCCCTTACATTGGTGATCAGTGAGAAGAATGCCCCTTACATTGGTGATCAGTGGGAAGAATGTCCCTTACATTGGTGATCAGTGAGAAGAATGTCCCTTACATTGGTGATCAGTGGGAAGAATGTTCCTTACATTGGTGATCAGTGAGAAGAATGTCCCTTACATTGGTGATCAGTGGGAAGAATGTCCCTTACATTGGTGATCAGTGAGAAGAATGTCCCTTACATTGGTGATCAGTGGGAAGAATGTCCCTTACATTGGTGATGTCCCTTCAGTGAGAAGAATGTCCCTTACATTGGTGATCAGTGAGAAGAATGTCCCTTACATGGTGATCAGTGGGAAGATGTCCCTTCATTGGTGTCAGTGAGAAGAATGTCCCTTACATTGGTGATCAGTGAGAAGAATGTCCCTTACATTGGTGATCAGTGGGAAGAATGTCCCTTACATTGGTGATCAGTGGGAAGAATGTTCCTTACATTGGTGATCAGTGAGAAGAATGTCCCTTACATTGGTGATCAGTGAGAAGAATGTCCCTTACATTGGTGATCAGTGGGAAGAATGTCCCTTACATTGGTGATCAGTGAGAAGAATGTTCCTTACATTGGTGATCAGTGGGAAGAATGTCCCTTACATTGGTGATCAGTGAGAAGAATGTTCCTTACATTGGTGATCAGTGAGAAGAATGTCCCTTACATTGGTGATCAGTGGGAAGAATGTTCCTTACATTGGTGATCAGTGAGAAGAATGTCCCTTACATTGGTGATCAGTGAGAAGAATGTCCCTTACATTGGTGATCAGTGAGAAGAATGTCCCTTACATTGGTGATCAGTGAGAAGAATGTCCCTTACATTGGTGATCAGTGAGAAGAATGTCCCTTACATTGGTGATCAGTGAGAAGAATGTCCCTTACATTGGTGATCATTGAGAAGAATGTCCCTTACATTGGTGATCAGTGAGAAGAATGTCCCTTACATTGGTGATCAGTGGGAAGAATGTCCCTTACATTGGTGATCAGTGAGAAGAATGTCCCTTACATTGGTGATCAGTGAGAAGAATGTCCCTTACATTGGTGATCAGTGGGAAGAATGTCCCTTACATTGGTGAATGCTCTCTTTACAGAAAACTAAGAAGATAAATTGGTATCATTGGTAGCTTATCTGGGGGGTAGAAATTGCTCATCAGCCAAAGAACCCCTCCCAACCTTTGGAGGAACCCTTGGCTTCCATAGATCCCGAGTTGAGAATGGATGTTGTACACGAACAACTAACTTCTGGCTTAGTGCTTCTGAAGGCTGCTAAAGTTTCGGACATCCAAATATCAAAATATCCAGGTCTGGAGGAAGGCAGTTGGCGTCACTAGGGGGGGCCAGAGGGGGCCACGCCCCCCCCCAACAATATACTTTGCCCCCTATGTGCCCCCCCAGTTAAAAAAAAACAGGCACTGGGAATGAAGGGGACAGGTATGGACTGAGCCGCTGTATTGCTGGCTCCGCCTCCACCTCCTCAGTCTCCTCCCGGCCACTGGTTGCTACAGCCGCCTCACATCTGGCGACCATTGATGTCAGAGCCTCTCTCGATACCGCCAATCTACTCCCTCTCCCCTATTCCATCACCCCAGCAGGTTGACCACCCGGCCACCAAGGTCACAGCAGCCAAGTACAATCAGTCCTAATATGAAAACGTTGGCACGTTTCGCACATGAAATGTTTTCTTTCTTAGGTCCCGTTTTTTTTTTTTTACCACCAACACTTTTCAGGGTTTTCACGTTGATGGCTGAGCCTCCTGACCCGACAATAAACCTGAGCAGGTGAAGCGCGTGATGTGGACCCATTTTTTTCGACTTGTATTCTAACCTGCAAGGTCGGCTATAAATAAAACCTTCTACCTGTGGGTAACGCTACAGAACAACATGTTCCGAACACGACTTCCGCTATTTTGTATCTTTTATATGTGTTCTTTTTTCTACTATTGCAGAATATTTTTTATTTTATAAAAGAAATAGGCAACATGGAGGACATCCAAAAGTGGGACGTTATAAATGGCCACAAGGGTGGTGGTTCTGAAGCTTTATAGAAAAGTGTTCTGGGGAAAAAACACTTTTCGACCAGCGATGTTACCTGTATGTCAATGGACTTTGGGTAGTTATACCTGGATGATCACCCCGGTACAGTTTTTTTAGATCCGTCAGTCGAATTTTTTGTAAAAGCAATCTTGGCGGCTAACTAGCCACTGGATTGCTTTCTTCAAACAGCACCACAGAACATCCCTCTTCCACCACCTTTCTACTGCTTTTTTTAGCTCTCCTGTCCCACCGG
Source organism: Rana kukunoris (assembly GCA_029574335.1). NCBI lineage: Eukaryota > Metazoa > Chordata > Amphibia > Anura > Ranidae > Rana > Rana kukunoris. The sequence continues at coordinate 117,525 of JAJQKJ010002440.1, read as the reverse complement.
GAGACCCAATTGACCAGCCGGGTTGCAGGCTCCTACGGGTGACCGGGTTGAGGGCTCCTATGGTTAGGTTGCAAGCTCCTACGGGCGGGCGGGTTGCAGGCTCCTATGGGCAGCCGGGTTGAGGGCTCCTATGTTCAGGTTGCAAACTGCTAGGGGCAGTCGGGTTGAGGGCTTCTACGGATGGGTTGCAGGCTTCTATGGGTGGCCGGGTTGAGGGCTCCTATGGGCAGGTTGCAAACTCCTACAGGCGACTGGATTGAGGGCTCCTGTGGGCAGGTTGCAGACTCCTACAGGTTGCCAGGTTGAGGGCTCCTATGGGCAGGTTGCAGGCTCCTACGGACGGCTGGGTTAAGGGCTCCTATGGGTGGATTGCAGGCTCCTATGGGAGCCGGGTTTAGGTCTCTTATGGGCGGGTTGCAGGCTCCTACGGGCAACTGGGTGGAGGGCTCCTATGGGCAGGTTGCATGCTCCTACGGGAGACTGGGTTGAGGGTTCCTATGGGGGGTTGCAGGCTCCTCCCAGTGGCTGGGTTTAGAACTCCTATGGGCGGGTTAGAGGCTTCTACGTGCGGCCAGGTTGAGAGCTCCTATAGGCGGGTTGCAGGCTCCTACTGCCAGCTGGGTTAAGAGCTCCTATGGGTGGGTTGCAGGCTCCTACGGTAGGCCATGTTGAGGGCTCCTATGGTTGGCAGTGGATCCTCTGGTGCTTCAAAAAAATACAGCCCTCAAGCATACGCCGGTGACCTGAAAGGGGCCGGACATATTGATAGGGGAGGTCTTGATGGACGGGGGGCGACGCCCTTAATGAACGGGCCGCCCCTGTCAGAGAGCAGGACTGGCTTTGTTTGGCTCTCGGCTAGGGTAACTTGCAAGTGATGACCTGACCCCCGATCTCTCCATAAAGAGTACCTGTCACTGCCTAGGGAAGTTTACTTTCCGTTTGGGGGGGGGGGTGGGGGTTTGGGGGTTCTAACTAATTTTCTAGCAAAAAAATACTGTTTAACGTAAACAAAAGGTGGCAGAAAAAAAAACGGCCTGCCCAGAAGTGGCTAAAGATGGAACTTTCCATTAAGCCAGCCACATTTGGCAGCTCTGTAGGCCTTGGAAAAGAAGTGTCAGGCCTCCCGTCGGGTGGGGGGCGAGCGCCAAGCCGAAGACATTCTTTATTCGTTTGCCAAGCGGCAGCTTCTTATTGTCACTAACGGTAAAGTGAAGAGAAAAAAAAAAGTATAAAAGCTTGGTTTTCCCCCCTAACTGTTTTTCTCTCGTTGAGCTTTGTGACCCGTTGTCAAGCTGGATCATTCCGCTTCACTGAGCGCCCATCGAGATCCCGGCAGGCCGCAAGTCGCCGAGTGCGCCGCCTCGAAAACAGACGTGTCAGAGGCCAAGTCTGCTTTAAACAAAAAACAGCCTGTGCTCCAAAACTCTGCGCTCTTTAGAGCTTTATAAAGCTCCGGGATGCTCGAGGGTCAAGCACTGTGGTGTATAATATGGCCCAACAATACAAGACTTCATTCCCTTCAATATATCGTGACGGGGCTTCCACATGGAGAGAACATCATAAAACAATTTGTATCAAGTCCAAGTTATCGATCAATACATTGGGGGGACTTAATGATTGGCTCCACACAGGGCCGTCTTAATAGCATCATGGGCCCTTTGGGAAAAGTAATGCTCTGGGGCCCCTACAATGATAAGTATTTGGTCCCCTTAGTAGTTGGGGGAGGTTCCTTGTTGGGAAGCACAGAGGTCAGACGTTTCTTGTAGTTGGGGGAGGTTCCTTAGTAGTTGGGGGAGGTTCCTTGGTGGGAAGCACAGAGGTCAGATGTTTCTTGTAGTTGGAGGTTCCTTAGTAGTTGGGGGAGGTCCCTTAGTAGTTGGGGGAGGTTCCTTGGTGGGAAGCACAGATGTCAGATGTTTCTTGTAGTTGGGGGAGGTTCCTTAGTAGTTGGGGGAGGTCCCTTAGTAGTTGGGGGAGGTTCCTTGTTGGGAAGCACAGAGGTCAGACGTTTCTTGTAGTTGGAGGAGGTTCCTTAGTAGTTGGGGGAGGTCCCTTAGTAGTTGGGGGAGGTTCCTTGGTGGGAAGCACAGAGGTCAGATGTTTCTTGTAGTTGGAGGAGGTTCCTTAGTAGTTGGGGGAGGTTCCTTAGTAGTTGGGGAAGGTTCCTTAGTAGTTGGGGGAGGTCCCTTGGTGGGAAGCACAGAGGTCAGACGTTTCCTGTAGTTGGGGAAGGTCCCTTAGTTGTTGGAGGAGGTTCCTTAGTAGTTGGGGGAGGTTCCTTAGTAGTTGGGGGAGGTTCCTTAGTAGTTGGGGGCGGTTCCTTAGTAGTTGTGGGGGGGGGGCTTGTTGGGAAGCAGAGAGGTCAGACGTTTCTTGTAGTTGGGGGAGGTTCCTTAGTAGTTGGGGAAGGTCCCTTAGTTGTTGGAGGAGGTTCCTTAATAGTTGGGGGAGGTTCCTTAGTAGTTGGGGGCGGTTCCTTAGTAGTTGGGGGAGGTTCCTTGTTGGGAAGCAGAGAGGTCAGACGTTTCTTGTAGTTGGGGGAGGTTCCTTAGTAGTTGGGGAAGGTCCCTTAGTTGTTGGAGGAGGTTCCTTAATAGTTGGGGGAGGTCCCTTAGTTGTTGGGGGAGGTCCCTTAGTTGTTGGGGGAGGTCCCTTAGTAGTTGGGGGAGGTTCCTTAATAGTTGGGGGAGGTTCCTTGTTGGGAAGCACAGAGGTTGGACGTTTCTTGTAGTTGGTGATCAGGTCTCCATACATCTCAGGAGGGATTTTGGTCTCCACTCTTCTCTACAGATCTTCTCTAAATCCTTGGCAACTCGAAGATTTTGCTCCTCCATACATTTTCTATAGGATTAAGGTCTGGAGACCGTCTGGGCCACTCCGTGACCCTAATGTGCTTCTTCTTGATCCCCTCCTTTGTTGCCTTGGCGGTATGTTTTGGGTCATTGTCATGCTGGAAGTCCCGTCCATGACCCATCTTTAGTGTTCTGGGTGAGGGTAGAAGGTTCTCTTCCAAGATCTTACAATACATGGCCCCGCCCATTGGCCCCTCATTGGTTCATCCACTGACACCAATGTTTGGGGTGAATATTGCATTTGGAGCCACCAGTGCTGGGGGTTATTATTGTGTCCACCAACACCAATGTTGAATGGTTAAATATTGCATTTACTGGCAACAATGCTGGGGGTTATTATAGTGTTCACTGACACCAATCCTGGGGGGTTATTACATCCCCTGGTGCCAGGTTTGGGGGTTATTATTGCATCTACTGATGCCACTTCTGGGGGTTATTATAGTGTCCACTGACACCAATGTTGGAGTTGAATATTGCATTTACTAGCACCAGTGCTGGGGGTTATTATTGCATACACTGACACTAATAGAAAAGATTTACAAAAATGGGAGGGGTGTACTTACTTTTTGTAGAATACTATATATATATATATATATATATATATATATATATATATATATATATTGGACATTAAAGTTGATGTTTTTGCATATTATTGGGCACAGCGTGTCCTCGGCCCCTTTGTTGTCCGATGAAGGGCCGGATGGGGATGGGGGGATGGGGAGCTGTGGAATTTACTACTTTATCTTCTCCCGGCCCGGCGGCGGTCGTGATCGCGGTGTCGGCTCCGGCGCCGTAACACAATTACTTACCCTTCTGAGGAGCTGTCAGGGTCGGTAAACTCGAGCGGCTAAACTGCATTACCCGGCAATCCGCCTTGATCCCGCCAAGTTATTAATAGTTTATTGATTTTGCCCTATTGCTGCTGAAAGGTGTCTCCGTCCCGCGCCGCTCTTATCTGAATCCCTGACTGGTGACGGCTCGCCGCGTCCTGATCAATACTCCTCCATCGCTGAAGTGAACGCGCGGCCCCGGCGCTCTTAATCCACTCTAGAAAGGGGGGGCCCTGACACCGGGGGAGGGGGCAGAGCATGAACAACTTCATCTCGGAGAGTCGGGAACTTCGGACGCATCAGATAGATGGAAAGGAAAGGCGGACCTCTGATCTGGGGAGAGGGGGTTAAAAAGTAATCTGTCACAGATACAGGAAACCGGTGTTCTCACGTTCGCCCGACGCGTTTCCCTATCAGAGTCCCCCTTTATATTGATGGTCCCATTAGTGTCCCCCCCTTACATCAACTGTCCCCATCAGACTGGCTCATCCTTATAAATGAATACATCGACCCTAATACTGGGGTCCCCATTAGTGTCCACCTTATATCAGGGTCCCCATAAGAGCCCCCCTTACATCAGGGTCCCCATCAGAGCCCCCCTCACATCAGGGTCCCCATCAGAGCCCCCCTTATATCAAGGTCCCCATCAGAGCCCCCCTTACATCAAGGTCCCCATCAGAGTCCCCCCCCCCCTTTCATCAGGGTCCGCATCAGAGCCCCTCCTACATCAGGGTCCCCATCAGAGCCCCCCTTACATCAAGGTCCCTATCAGTGTCATTTCTTACATTAGTGTGCCCATCAAAGTACTCTTTATAGCAGGATCCTTATCAGAGTCCCCCCCTTACATCAACTGTCCCCATCAGACTGGCTCATCCTTATTAATTAATACATCGACCCTAATACTTGGGAACCCCTCATAATAGACACAGCAGGTGTACAGACCTGGGAACTCAGCACAGGGATGATGGGAACTCCTCATAATGGGCACAGCAGGTGTACAGACCCGGAAACTCAGCACAGGGATGGTGGGAACCCCTCATAATGGGCACAGCGGGTATACAGACCCGGAAACTCAGCACAGGGATGGTGGAAACTCCTCATAATGGGCCCAGCGGGTGTACAGACCCAGGAACTCGGCACGGGGAAGGTGGGAACCCCTCAAAATGGGGCACAGTGGGTGTACAGACCAGGAGACTCAGCACAGGGATGGTGGAAACCCCACATAATGGGCACAGCGAGTGTACAGACCCGGAAACTCAGCACAGGGATGGTGGGAACTCATAATGGGCACATCGGGTGTACAGACCCGGAAACTCAGCACAGGGATGGTGGGAACCCCTCATAATGGGGCACAGCAGGTGTACAGACCTGGGAACTCCGCACAGGGAAGGTGGGAACCCCTTATAATGGGGCACAGCGGATGTACAGACCAGCAAACTCAGCACAGGGATGGTGGAAACCCCACATAATGGGCACAGCGGGTGTACAGACCCGGGAACTCAGCACAGGGATGGTGGGAACCCCTCATAATGGGCACAGTGGGTGTACAGACCCGGGAACTCAGCACAGGGATGGTGGGAACCCCTCATAATGGGCACAGCGGGTGTACAGACCCGGAAACTCAGCACAGGGATGGTGGGAACCCCTCATAATGGGGCACAGCAGGTGTACAGACCTGGGAACTCCGCACAGGGAAGGTGGGAACCCCTTATAATGGGGCACAGCGGATGTACAGACCAGCAAACTCAGCACAGGGATGGTGGAAACCCCACATAATGGGCACAGCGGGTGTACAGACCCGGGAACTCAGCACAGGGATGGTGGGAACCCCTCATAATGGGCACAGTGGGTGTACAGACCCGGGAACTCAGCACAGGGATGGTGGGAACCCCTCATAATGGGCACAGCGGGTGTACAGACCTGGGAAATCAGCACAGGGATGGTGGGAACCCCTCATAATGGGGCACAGCGGGTGTACAGACCCGGGAACTCAGCACAGGGATGGTGGGAACCCCTCATAATGGGGCACAGCGGGTGTACAGACCCGGGAACTCAGCACAGGGATGGTGGGAACCCCTCATAATGGGCACAGCGGGTGTACAGACCCGGGAACTCAGCACAGGGATGGTGGGAACCCCTCATAATGGGCACAGCAGGTGTACAGACCCGGGAACTCAGCACAGGGATGGTGGGAACCCCTCATAACCTTTGTTCCTGAGCGTGGCCATTGCTCCTCGGCCATCAGCCAGCTTGGTGCGTCCATAGTTTGTGAGGGTGTCATGCACAGGTGTCAGCTGTTCTCCTCCTCGTGTCTAATGATTGGATCCGCTCGTCATCTCGGTACAACGTGCCGCTTTATAATTGGCGCAGATTTGTTCTTTACGCATCATTAGCGATAACCAGCCGAGTTACACAGGCAGAGCGTCGGGCGAAACGTGCGGCGGGCGGTAAATCACGTCTCCCGCGTTCCTCCAGCCTGACGGAAGTATAAATGGCGCCGTGAATTATTAAGTCGCCTCTAAATAATAAATCGCGTATAAAGAATATATTTCAGTGTAGAGAGGAAAAAAAACTTCCAACGCGACCCGCAGCAAATCCTGAGAAATGCGCTCCGGTTTTTTACTTATTTATAGCCCTGAAATATTTCTCTGGTGTCTCTGCAAAGGGAAGAGGGGGAGGGGCCTGGTACAACCACTACAAGTCCTAGCATGCCTTGGGGGCGTGGAACGTGCCCCCTACAACCTGACCGGTGCATGCCAGAATTTGATTGGCTGGCAGGCTGCATTCATAACTCTGCACAAGTAGAACATGCGTGTGATAACACGCTCTGTATTTGTATCGGTCAGCTGTGACATCATCACTGTGCTGTATATAGCCTGTGCGTAGAGCAGAGCTGTGGGAGGGTCACAGCAGGCTCCACCTACTACTGGAGGGGAGCGCAGACCAGTCACCTTGAAGGAGGAGAGAGTAGAGCTGTGGGAGGGGCACAGCAGGCTCCATCCACTACTGGTCGGGAGAGCAGACCAGACCAGTCACCCTGAGGGAGGGAAGAGCAGAGCTGTGGGAGGGGCCAGCATGCTCCACCCACAATAGAAAAGTACAGAAAGGGGACAGAGACCAGACCACTCTCCCTGTACAAGGAGAGAGGAGGGGGCCCAGCAGGCTCCACCCACTACAGAAAAGTACAGGAAGGGGGACGGAGACCAGACCACTCTACCTGTAGAAGGGGAGGTGGCCCAGAAGGCTCCACCCACTACAGAAAAGTACAGTTAGGGGGTGGAGACCAGGCCACTCTACCTGTACAAGGAGAGAGGAGGGGGCCCAGCAGGCTCCACCCACTACAGAAAAGTACAGGAAGGGACGGAGATCAAAACACACTCCCTGTACAAGAAGAGAGGAGGGGGCCAGTAGGCTCCACCCACTACAGAAAATTACAGGAAGGGGACGGAGACCAGACCACTCTACCTGTAGAAGGGGAGGGGGCCCAGCAGGCTCCACCCACTACAGAAAAGTACAGGAAGGGGGTGAAGACCAGACCACACTCCCTCTACAAGGAGAGAGGAGGGCACCCAGCCGGCTCCACCCACTACAGAATAGTACAGGAAGGGGGCAGAGACAAGAGCACTCTCCTTGTGCTGTAGTATATTTTAGGTGAGCAAACTAGATATCCAAGGCCCCCCCCCCCAGTCGGTTGGTCAGTCAAAAGACCCACCGCCCCCTCCCTGTTGCTCGCTCGTCCCCCTAGCAGCCCTCGCATTTACCCCATCTAGGTCGTAGTCAGCTTTGGCTCTTTCCTGCATCTCCTCCTTCTCTCCGGCTTCACCCTGTGTCTCCGGCTTCACGGCACCTTCCTCCTCTGTGGCTTCCCTCGGCAGCCAATACGATCACTTCTCCTCTCGGCCAATTGGGCTTCCTGATTGGCCGGGAGGGGAATCAGGAAGACAATAGTGAATATCAATTTGCTTTTGTCACACAAGCGGGTGGACTTGAGAGGCGCAGCTCTCTGCGCCCCGAACCCACCCATTTTTTTTAGCCAATTAGAGCTTCAGGCTCTAATCATGTGCTTTTAAAAAAAAAAACAACCCCATTGGAATCCATGCGTCCGGCGCCCCGCATGTAGATTAGGAAGTGGCTACAAAAAGAAGGGGTGCAGGGGATCCGCAGCACTGAGATATAACAAGAAGGGAAAGCAAAAATGTGAATAAGTATATAGTATAAATCTAATATTTGTGATGCGTACAGCGGCCTGCCCGTGATTTGCTCTTGAAGTTGGACGGATGGGACTCGGTTTGGTTTAATTATGATACTTTCCCTCTCTTGCCTTACATTGATATCTATAAAGAGATTTTTGACTATTATCTAAATAGCTTTATGTTCTCCAGCTATAATGTCCTCTGCAGGCTGTGCGATGTGCGACTCTGATACATAATATTACCGCAGCAATCTAACCACACCGGGCCCCGCAATCTAAACCGCGACACTTCCCACTAATCTGATATTTTTATTCCCAACAAATGAATGCAATTTTGATGCCGAGCCTCCCGGGGAATGCGTTTTGATAGCCGGGACTTTGTGTGTGTGTGCGCCTCGGCTATTTACAGAGAGGGGAGATTTATAGACAAGACCGGATAAAAAAAAAACATATACCGTATATATCCGTTCTTAAAATGTATCATTTATTGTATATCATAGGCATGCGCACAGGGTGTGCCAGGTGTGCCTAGGCACACCCTAATCATCCTGTGCAGCACAGATCCCCCCCACCTTGTCCCTACTCTCCTCTCCTGCCCGTTACTGCTGTAGGGATGTTTTAGAATGAGTGGGGGAAGAAGCCAGTAAATATGTAATTTACTGGCCCCTTCCCTTTCTAAATGAACATCGTGAGCAGGGACGTCGGGAGGGGGTGGCTAGGGGGCTGGAGCCCCGAATGGGTCCCCGAAAAGCCCAGAGTCTCGTGATTGCATGGTCTCCATTGTTAGCCATGAGAGAGCGGCGAGCATCGGGACTGATCTGATCCCGAGCGCCGCCGAATGTGGCCAAGTGCCATAGCAGGTCCCGCCTTCTGGAGCCTGCGCAACGCCTATGATGGACGTCCCACTGGTCCAATTCCCAGGACCACGGGACGTGTGACATCCATCGTAGGTGGTGCAGGCTCCAGAAGACGGGAATTACAATGCGGCTACCGCGCCACATGCCCGCTCGGCACTCGGGCGGGCAGGTCTTCTCTCCTTCCCTCCTTGGCTCTCCTTCCCTCCTTGGCTCTCCTTCCCTCCTTGGCTCTCCTCCCCTCCTTGGCTCTCCTCCCCTCCTTGGCTCTCCTCCCCTCCTTGGCTCTCCTCTCCTCCCTGGCTCTCCTCCCCTCCTTGGCTCTCCTCCCCTCCTTGGCTCTCCTTCCCTTCCCTCCTTGGCTCTCCTCCCCTCCTTGGCTCTCCTCCCCTCCCCTTCTTGGCTCTCCTTCCCTCCTTGGCTCTCCTCCTCGGCTCTCCTCTCCTCTCCTCCTCGGCTCTCCTCTCCTCCCCTCCTCGGCTCTCCTCTCCTCCCCTCCTCGGCTCTCCTCTCCTCCCCTCCTCGGCTCTCCTCTCCTCCCCTCCTCGGCTCTCCTCTCCTCCCCTCCTCGGCTCTCCTCTCCTCCCCTCCTCGGCTCTCCTCTCCTCCCCTCCTCGGCTCTTCTCTCCTCCCCTCCTCGGCTCTTCTCTCCTCCCCTCCTCGGCTCTCCTTCCCTCCTTGGCTCTCCTCTCCTCCCCTCTATGCTACTTGGCTCTCCTCCCCTCTAGGCTCCTCGGCTCTCCTTCCCTCTAGGCTCCTCGGCTCTCCTTCCCTCCAGGCTCTTCGGCTCCTTGGCTCTCCTTCCCTCCGTGCTCCTCGGCTCTCCTTCCCTCCGTGCTCCTCGGCTCTCCCCCCTCCAGGCTCCTCGGCTCCCCTCTCCTCCCCTCCAGGCTCCTCGGCTCTCCTCCTATCCAGGCTCCTTGGCTCTCCTCTCTTCTTGGCTCCTCCTCTTACGACTGACGGAATGACTGCCTGCGGTGACACCGCTCACCACGGCTGAGCTGAGGTAGGTCAGACAGTGTATGTGAATGGCAGTGTAGGTAGGTCAGTGTATGTAGGTCACTACCGTCAGTGTAGGTAGGTCAGTGTATGTAGGTCACACCCACCAGTCTATGTAGGTCTGGTAGGTCACGGCCCAAAACATCGGCAAAAAAAAATTCCACCAAAAGAAATCTCTATTTGTGGGGAGGAAGGGGACGTCAATTTTGTTTGGGAGCCGCGTCACCACTGAGTATAAAAGAGAAGAGAGGAGCCTCTAAGTGTAGCAATATGGTTACATTTAGCAACTTATCGCTACACTTAGAGGCGCCTCTCTTTTCCCCTGTAAAAAAAATGCTTTGATATACAAGCGCTTTGGATTACAAGCATGCTTCTGGAAGGAATTATGCTCACAAACCGAGGTTTTACTGTAATCTGATATTCCTGTAGCAACTTTCCCCTCATTTGCCTTAAACCTCATTACACTTAAAGGAAAGTTTGCGCAGGCGTCGGGAAATGAAACGTCCGTTTTCACAGTTCATAAAACCCGCCTGGTGCTTTTCTCCATTACGGTGGCCACTATCTTCCTAATAAAACCCGTTTTCTTTTATAGTTATTGGATCCCGGCTGGGATTGTTCTGTGTACATAGGATGGCTCCGCTTGGGCGAGGTAATTAACCCGTTTTTCATTTTGCCTTTTTGTTCCGCCAGGCTGCCGGAGGTGCGCATCTCAGACAACGGACCCTACGAGTGCCACGTCGGGATCTACGACCGGGCCACCCGGGAGAAAGTGGTCCTGGCATCGGACAATGTGTTCCTCAACGTCATGTGTGAGTAGCAAGTGTAATACTTTTTTCGTTTTATAAGTTGTATCAAGCAAACCGGACGCCATGTTTTTTTTTTTCCATTTGGAAACATGAAAATATTTCACATTTTTCCAAAATTGCCATTCGAAATCTCCACTTCAAAGCTGGTTTCAGGTCAAAGGGAGATGATGTGAACTGTGAGCAGATCTGAATTGTGAGAGACTACAGTGGAAACCTTGGATTACGGGGGATAATCCGTTCCAGGAGAATGCTTGTAATCCAAACCACTCACTTATCAAAGCGAGTTTCCCCATAGAAGTCAATGGAAACGAAGATAATTTGTTCCGCTTTGACTCCTATCGCATGCAATAGTGCATGTGGCCAGAGGTGGGCAGGGGGGCGCCAGAGAGACTTGGAAACACTGGGGATCTACGACCGGGCCGCCCGGGAGAAACCGGTCCTGGCATCGGACAATGCGTTTTATAAGTTACAGTGGAACCTCGGTATAAGAGTAACTTGGTTTGAGAGCGTTTTGATTTGCGAGCAACTTTTTTTTTTATAATTCTGACTCGGTTTGCGAGTGTTGACCCGCAAGACGAGCAGAATTCAAGCTAAATAGGCCTGCAGTAACTCATTTGGCCTGAGGTACTGGGGGCGCAGAAGCCGAGCAGAGCTGAAAATAGGCCTGCAGTACCTCATTCGGCCTGAGGTACGGAGGGGGGGGCGCAGGAGGCGAGCAGAGACAAAAATAGGCCTGCAGTACCTTATTCGGCCTGAGGTACAGAGGGGGGGGCGCAGGAGGCGAGCAGAGACAAAAATAGGCCTGCAGTACCTCATTTGGCCTAAGGTACGGAGGGGGGGCGCAGGAGGTGGGAAAAGCCGAACATTGGCCTGCAGTACCTCATTTGGCCTGAGGTACGGAGGGGGGGGGGGCGAAGGAGATGGGAAAAGCCGAACATTGGCCTGCAGTACCTCATTTGGCCTGAGGTACGGGGCGCAGGCAACTAGCCAAAGTGTCCTCTGGCCTTTTCGCCTATTTTCAGCGCACTCTGACGCCATCCCCCCCACCACAACTCTGGCCGCATTTGGTATTGCATCCCATTGAAGTAAATGCGGATCAAATTATTTTCATTTCCATTGACTTCAATGGGAAAACTCAATTTGATATGCAAATACTTTGGATTATGAGCATTCTCCTGGAACGGATTATCCTCGTAATCCGAGGTTCCACTGTATATCAAGCAAAGCTGCCGCCATGTTTTTTTGTTTTTTTTCAATTTGGAAACAAAATGTAAATTTTTAATTCGAAGTCCACTTCAAAGCTGGTTTCAGGTAATAGGGAGATGGTGTAAATTGTGAGCGGATCAGAATTGTGAGAGACTACTTTTAGAATTGGGATATCTACGGGAACAGGGGGGAAAAAAATTGCAGTTTATCAAACTTATCAATGTTCTGGGGTGACATTCACTCTCAGGTTGTCAGAGGAAGAATAAGAGTGTTAACAGTTCTCTCAAGGAGAAAAAAAAAATGTTCGACCAGTGTATAAGGATAATAATATGATCTTTACAGGATCATACATCTCAGTGTGAAACACATCTATAGTCAAGCATTATATGCAAAACACATAAACACATAGTAGAAGTGCTAGGCATATAGGTGTCTCAATACTTTTGGTAATATAGTGTGTGTGTGTGCACTTGCACCTTTTAATGATTATAATATCTGACATAACACAATTATAACCCTGTGCAAATGTAATATTACTTGCAGAAATAAAATAAAAATCTTTCCTGTGCCCTGAGCTCCTTGAACCAGTCCAACAAGTTCATTAACCCATGAATAGGAGAAGCCTAGCTTCTAAAACCAATACAATGAACCTTGTGAACAGCCTTCCCAGAAGAGTTGAAGCTGTTATTGCTGCAAAGGGTGGGCCAACTTAATATTGAACCCTACGGACTAAAACCGGGATGCCACTTAAAGTTCATGTGCGTGTAAAGACAGGTGTCCCAATACTTTTGGTAATCTAGTGTAACTCCTGTAGTCCTCCTGTCTGTATGTGGCTATCCTATCATTGCACCCCCCCCCCCCCATTGCTGCCCGTATCTCTCCAGGCATCACACATCTACAAGCACCAGCGTGCCCATTCATCCATTTTTTTTTTGCTGAAACTTGTAGTGATCCTCAGGCTTACAAGAGACAACCAATGTCAAGTGTTACTTGCTGGATTCCGGCAAAGTGTTTAGGTCGGCAGTAGATGTTACGGTTCTCAACGCTTCGAGTTCTGATGTTAGTAGCTTATAAAACATCAAAAGGAGAAATTTGTGCCGTGTCTGTACCATTATCCATGCCAGTCAGCATGGTGCCAGCTTCCACTGAGGAGCATGTGAAGGGGGAAACGTGTCCTTTTTTCTTCAAGGTTATGGATATCAAAATCCACCCCCACAGGTACCGGTGCCAAGGTGTCGGATCAGCTGCACCCAGTCGGGGGAGAGGAGCAGATGCTGGGATTATTTTTACACCTCGGCTTTGATGCTGCTTGGCAGGGCTGACCGAGCTGACACATGGATAGGCCTAATAGCCATGGGGGGGGGGGTGAGAGAGAGGCGGTGGTGACATGGCGGAGAACATTGGTGCCCGGAGGTGAGTGGTGGGGGGGGGGGGTTAAGTAGGTGATAACGTTTCCTGTACAGTGCTGGAAATATAACCCATTCATAAGCAGAGGTAATTAATGCCAAGATGCCACTTACTTGCATCCGTATGCATTGGTTTTAATGAATTTCCTCCTCAGGTTTTCTTTTTTTAAATGGTTAAACCTATGGGAAAAAAATGTAAAAATTAAATTTTTTCTGCATTTTACATTTTATTCAGTTTTTTTTAAATAAATCCACCACTGAAATTGTATTTGCTGTATTCGCTCAATAACCACTCGGCCATAATGGTTCTTCATTGTTGGTATGAGACCCGAGCTGTCGGCTGTGACTGTGACCTTTCTTTGCGTGAGGCTGATGGAAGAAAAAGGTTTGGTTCTTAGATGGGATAGGTTTCCTCGAAGAGATGAGTTATCAGGGATCAGCTAAAGGTGGACAACAGAGTAGGACATAGCAAGTTTGGGGTGTAGAGTTCCAGAGGATGGGGCAAGAGGCTATGGAGAAGTCCTGGAGAGGAGCATGGGAGGAAGAGACAAGAGAGCTAGAGAGCAGGAGGTCTTGGGAGGAGCGGAGAAGACAGTTTGGATGATATTTTGGGACAAGATTGGCGATGTAGCTTGGGGCAGAGTTGTGGATGGCTTCGTATGTAGTTGGTTAGTATTTTGAAATTTTAATTTGTTGGGAAAATCAGAAACCAATGGAGGACACTTAATAGAATCCAGTGGAGGGATTGGTAAAAAGGGTGGAGGACACTGAATGAGAGCAAGTGGGAGGGATTAGCAGTAACAAGTGGAGGACACTGAATGGATGCCAGTGGGCGGCATTGGGCGAGAGGGGTGGAGGACACTGAATGCAACCCAGTGGAGCGATTTGCAAAGATGGGTAGAGCATACTGAGTGGAAACAAGTAAAGGGATTGGCAGAAAGGGATGAAGGACACTGAATGTAGGCCAGTGGAGGGATTGGCAGAGAGAGTTTAGGACACTCAATGGAAGCCAGTTAATGTATTGGCAGTGAAGGGTGGCAGACACTGAATAGAAACCAGTGGAGGAATTGGCAGAGAGGGGTGGAGGACACTGAATAGAAGCCAGTGGAGGGATTGGCAGAGAGGGGTGAAGGACACTGAATAGAAGCCAGTGGAGGGATTGGCAGAGAGGGGTGGAGGACACTGAATAGAAGCCAGTGGAGGGATTGGTAGAGAGGGGTGGTGGACACTGAATAGAAGCCAGTGGAGGGATTGGTAGAGAGGGGTGGTGGACACTGAATTGAAGCCAGTGGAGGGATTGGCAGTAAGGGGTGGAGGGCACTGAATGGAGGCCAGTGAAGGGATTGGTAGAGAGGGGCGGAGGACACTAAATGGAAGCCAGCGGAGGCATTGGTAGAGATGGGTGGAGGACACTGAATGAAAGCCAGTGGAGGGATTGGCAGTGAGGGGTGGAGGACAACCAATGAAGGCCAGTGGAGGGAATGGCAGAGAGAGTTTAGGACACTCAATGGAAGGCAGTTGAGGGATTGGCAATGAGGGGTGGAAGACACTGAATAGAAGCCAGTGGAGGGATTGGTAGAGATGGGTGGAGGACACTGAATTAAAGCCAGTGAAGGGATTGGTAGAGAGGGGTGGAGGATACTGAATAGAAGCCAGTGGAGGGATTGGCAGTGAGGGGTGGAGGACACTGAATGGAGGCCAGTGGAGGGATAGGTAGAAAGGGGTGGTGGACACTGAATGGGGCCAGTGGAGGGATTGGCAGTGAGGGGTGGAGGACACAGAATTGAAGCCAGTGGAGGAATTGGCAGTGAGGGGTGGAGGACACTGAATGGAGGCCAGTGGAGGGACTGGCAGAGAGGGGTGGTGGAAACCTAGGGAGTTTGGGTAAAAGGAGTTAAATATCTGTGTAGTGATAAGCTTTCATGTTCCTCTTTATTTCCATTAATTGCACTAGTGGGGGGCGGCACCCCCTGCCAATCACCTACCACTAAGCAAAGCGCCTCGCGACCTCGTTTCTTGAATATATAATGCAATGTGACCTTTTTTTTAAAAGCATCCCATTTTATAACTCCGCGTTGCATCCTTATTATTTTTTTATATATATATTTTTTTTTACATTCTAATTCCTATTGTACAGCAGATTTCCAATTAATGCATTTTATTAGACACCAAAGTGCTTAATTAACATCGTGTAGCTTATGTGGCTCGTTAACATCTCGCTGAAAATAACTTGCAACTAAAGCTTGCGAAGAGCCGGCGTGGCACTGGAAGTGCGTAGACGTGATTACCGGCGAATTGGTGTTTTAAAGGGTATATATTATGAATGTTCCGGAATCTTATACAACTTCTGACGCAAGTAAAGGTTAGCCGGCGGCAAAGTGAAGGGTCGTCTCACCGGAGCGTACTGCATGCCGTATTTTTTTCTTTAATTATTTTGATAATTAAAGAGGAAAATCGATTCGCTAAACACTTTATTTCGTATATCTGCTGATTTTGTTATTTTATTAATATTTGCAGTTTATTTATATTTTTTAAACTTGAAGAGAATTAACAGTGCAGAGAAGAATATACATGTACAGAAGAGCTCTCGTTGTATACGTAGGCATGGTCTGCACCGCTACAGGAGAGTTCTCGTTATATACGTAGGCATGGTCTGCACCGCTACAGGAGAGCTCTCGTTGTATACGTAGGCATGGTCTGCATCACTACAGGAGAGTTCTTGTTACATACGCAGGCATTGTCTGCACCGCTACAGGAGAGCTCTCGTTATATACATAGGCATGGTCTGCACCGCTACAGGAGAGCTGTCGTTGTATACGTAGGCATGGTCTGCATCACTACAGGAGAGTTCTTGTTACATACGCAGGCATTGTCTGCACCGCTACAGGAGAGCTCTCGTTATATACGTAGGCATGGTCTGCATCACTACAGGAGAGTTCTCATTACATACACAGGCATTGTCTGCACCGCTACAGGAGAGCTCTTGTTGCGTAGGTGTTGTCTGCACCGCTGCAGGAGAGCTCTCGTTACATACATAGGCATTGTCTGCACCGCTACAGGAGAGCTCTAATTACATACGTAGGTATTGTCTGCACCGCTACAGGAGAGCTCTCGTTGTATACGTAGGCATGGTCTGCACCGCTACAGGAGAGCTCTTGTTACATACATAGGCATTGTCTGCACCGCTACTGGAGAGCTCTCATTACATACATAAGCATTGTCTGCACCGCTACAGGAGAGCTCTCGTTACATACGAAGGCGTTGCCTGCACCGCTACAGGAGAGCTCTCTTTACATACGTAGGCATTGTCTGCGCCACTACAGGAGAGCTTTCGTTACATACATAGGCACTGTCTGCACCACTACAGGAGAGCTCTCGTTACATACACAGGCATTGTCTGCACCGCTACAGGAGAGGTCTCATTTCATACGTAGGCATTGTCTGCACCGCTCCAGGAGAGCTCTCGTTACATACATAGGCATTGTCTTCAACGCTACAGGAGAGATCTCGTTACATACGTAGGCATTGTTTGCACCTCCTACTGACACCAATGATGGGACACTATTTCTCCCACTGACACCAATAATAGGACACCTTTACTCCCACTGACACCAATGATGGGGCACCCTTCCTCCCATTGACATCACTGATGGGGCACTATTTCTCCCATTGACACCAATGATGAGGGCACTATTCCTTCCACTGACACCAATGATGGACCACTATTCCTCCCACTGACACCAATGATGGGGCACTATTCCTTCCGCTTCGAAAAGCAGCTTTTCCAACAGCAGTTTTTCCACGCGTCTCCTAACTGCTGCTGATTGGCAGTTGATAATAGGGGCGTGCAAAGAAACAAATGATGCGGTTTGATTAAAGCTTAGCTTGTTTGTTCCAGTTTGCGAAACATTGTTAAAGAATGTGGCTACAATCGAGGGAAATGCGGAGCAATCCATCATCACCGACAGATCCTCACCGTAATGTATTATTTTTCATTTTTCACTGACAGAGTTCTAGAAAGATCTATTCCTCTCCTCCAAGACTCCACATCTCCCTCATTCCGAGAGCCTACAATCCGACAGATCAAGCAGGAAGTTACTCTGGGGGCCCCCCGGAACGGCTCCGAATGCTAATATCTGATGATGGGGGCCACGTTGTTGGCTCTCAGAAATCATCTGAAATGTCAGCTGTCGGGTGATGTCAGCTTTCACATTACCTGATCTGTTATCGGGCTGAGAGATGGAGAATGAGCCCGATCGTCATCAGAGGAAATGAGACGTGAAAATCTTTTCACAGCCTGTCATGGTGGCTCTGGAGGGTCCATATTTCTCCCAGGGCCTTCACAAGCTGCAGGTTCTACTTGACTCTATTGTGTTTTTGTAGATGTTTCTTTTATTATGGGTAAGGGTTAAAAAAAAAAACCTCTTGCTACAATAGTCAACGTACTGGTACTAGTTTTGATATTTTATACCGGTCTTCATGGGAAAAGTTGTCAGTGGACAGTGCAGTCTTACAGTGCCCTCAGTCCCTAGAGTGCCCATCAACCACCCACAGTGCCTATAAACCATCCATAGTGCCTTCAGGCCTCCTAAGTCTCCACAGTGCTCTTCAACCTCCAATTTTACCTTCAGCCTCCCTCCACACAGGGCTGCTCAACCTCTCACAGTACCCCCAGGCCCCCTAACGCCCCTTAATCCCCACAGTGCCCCTTAGAGTCGGTTCACACTGGGGCGACTTGGGATCCGACTTGAGGTCGCCTCAAGTTGTCCCAAGTCGCTCTGTAGAGAAAAACAATGTTAGTGAATGGGAGCGGTGTTAATACACACTACTCATGTCGCTCCGACTTCAGAAAAGGTTCCTGTACGACTTCAATCCGATTTGTCGCCTCAAGTCTGATCACTAGCTACTTTCCAGATTAGATAACATACATTTCTCACAGGCAAACCTCTCCCTCCCCCTCCCTCTCCCTCCCTCTCCCAGAGCTGATTGTTGTTTTATTGGCCACTGGAATGTCTCCTGTCCTGGAAGTCGTGTTGTAAATCGCCCCAGATCGCCCAGTGGTTCATGCTCAAGTCGTGTCTGAGTCGTCTCTGGAAGTCTTGTCGCCCCAGTGTGAACCGACTCTAAACCTCTCACGGTACCCCTGTGCTCCAACAGCTCTCAGAACCCACAGTGCTCCTCAACCTTTCACAGTACCCTCAGACCCCCTAACAGCCGCTTAGTCCCAGAGTGCCCCTTAACCACTCATAGTGCCTCCAGGCCCCACAGTGCTCCTCAACCTCTCACAGTACCCCCAGGCCCCCTAACAGCCCTGAGTCTCCACAGTACTCAACCTCTCACAGTACCCTCAGGCCTCATAACAGCCCTTAGCCCCCACAGTGCTTCTCAACCTCTCACAGTACCCCCAGGCCCCCTAACAGCCCTGAGTCTCCACAGTACTCAACCTCTCACAGTACCCTCAGGCCTCATAACAGTCCTTAGTCCCCACAGTGCTCCTTACCCTCTCACAGTACCCTCAGGCCCCAAACAGCCCTCAGCCCCCGAATGATCCTCAACTA
The DNA here is from genome assembly GCA_029574335.1 of Rana kukunoris. Lineage (NCBI taxonomy): Eukaryota > Metazoa > Chordata > Amphibia > Anura > Ranidae > Rana > Rana kukunoris. The sequence goes on along the minus strand of JAJQKJ010002440.1, from coordinate 98,819 downwards.
ACCATTGTGCCTTCATGTCCCCTAAGAGCCTTGAGTCCCTACAGTGCTCCTTAACCTCTCCCAGTACTCCCAGGCCTACAAACAGCCCTCAGTTCCCACACTGCTCCTCAATCTCTCACAGTACCCTCGAGCCCCCTAACAGTCCTTAGCCCCACAGTGCCCCTCAACCACCCATAGTGCTTCCAGACCCCCTAAGAGCCATCATTTCCCAAAGTGCTTCTCAACCTCTCACAGTGCCCTCAGGCACCCTAACAGCCCTCAGCCCCTGAGTGCCCCTCAACTACCCATAGAGCCTCCATGCTCCCTAAGAGCCTTGAGTTCCCGCAGTGCTCCTAAACTACTCATAGTACCCACCAATACCCTAAAAGCCCCCACAGTCCTCAGCCCCACAGTGCTCCTTAACCAGTCACAGTGCCCCTCAACTTCTCAAAGTACTCCCAAGTCCCCTTACAGTCCTCAATCCCCTCAGTGCCCCTCACTCTCTCATAGTATCCCCAGACTCCCAAAGAGACCTCAACCACAGAGTGCCCCTCAACCACCCATAGTGCCTCCAGGTCCCCTAAGAGCCTTCAGTCCCCACAGTGCCCCTCAACCTCTCACAGTACTCCCAGGTCCCCTTACAGTCCTCAGTGCCCCTCAATCTCTCATAGTACCCCCAGTCTCCCAAAAAAGACCTAAAGCACCGGAATTGTCCACATTTTTTTTTTACCTTGGAGTTGTATTTAAAGGGGTTGTAAAGGTACACGTTTTTTTTTCACCTTAATGCATTCTATGCATTTAGGTGAAAAAACATCCTAGGATTAGCGCCCGGATACCTGATCCCTCGAAAGTCCCACACCGTGAACACGCTGGCTTATCGGCTGGGCTTCTCGGCTCATTCATTTGTTAATTGATAGCAGCACAACTATTGGCTCATGCTGCTGTCAATCAATGATGCAGCGCGCCGGGGGCGGGGCCGAGTGATACTGTTGGCGGCTACATCACGGTAGCGTGCCCGCAAGCTAACCCCCATGGGAGAGAGCTCCCATGAAGGGGGTTAGCTGATGTGAGAAGGAGCCGAGACAGCTGCTGAGGGACCCCAGAAGACGTGGATCAGGGCCACTCTGTGCAAAACGAACTGCACAGTGGAGGTAAGTATAACATGTTTGTTATTTAAAAAAAAAAACAGGAACCTTTAGTGTCCCTTTTAATATTTTTTTCTGATGTTTTGTGAAGTAAATAGTTGACAGAGAAGGGAGTTCATGTTGTCCTCGAATTGATATCTTGCTCAGGTCACAGTACATCTTGTATCGTTGTGTCTGCTCTTTGTGTTGGCTGTGTCATTGTTGTGTGAAGGATACATTGTCCTTATCAGAGCGACAGAGAAACTCGATGGCGGTTTTCTTTTCTTTTGAATTCTATAACTTCATTACGTTTCATGTTCTGGAGGGCAATAACATTGTAGTAAATGCTTCTTGGATGGAAGGAAAAAAAAAAAAACCTTGGTAATTGTTTGCTACCGGTGGCTTTAGAACACTACGTGCAGTGGCGGCTGGTGGGTTCTACTTTTGGGGGGGCAGCATACAAACGGCACCCCCCCCAGCCCCGGTGGCACAGCACTGAGAATGCAACCCACAATGGGCGGCGCGGCACTGAGGCGGCTCTTTAATTAGGTGGTCACCTAAGGCCTCACACCCGCCTAACTTACCCAATGCATTACCCCAGTTTTGAGGGACAGGGGACCTTAATGCTGATGTGCTCAGGCAGCGTTAAGAGCCCTGACTCGGGAGAGGGGCCATCAGCGTCCCCAACAACCAGTGAATATCGGTGACACCACCCTTTGTGACATCAATGATCCAGCATGCCCTCAGTCAATGATGTCACAAGGGGGAGGGTTCACCAGGTGACATCACCAGGTGGCCCCTGCCCCTTAGTTATTAAAGAGCTGGATCTAGGGGCCACGTTGTTAAAAGAGGGCTTTCAGATTCAGATAAGCCCCCTGCCCGTAGACCCCCACAACCACCGGCCAGGTTTGTGGGGAAGAGGCTCTTGTCCTTTAATTATTTTTCCCATCATGGGTGTGAGTGGGGCCCCATGTCAAGTTTTTTGCCTAAGGCCTCACAAAGCCTAGAGCCACCTCTGCTGAGGCAGCAACCCCCCCACTGTGGCGATGCGGTCCGGCACTTACCTGCTTGTGTGGCGGGGGGCTGTGGTGTCCTCTCCTCCTCTCCTGGAGTGTTGTCAGCGGCGGATCTTAAAAAAGAGAGAATATACCTGTGGGCAGAGGGATAGGAGCTGCACACCCCGTAATATAGACAGAGAAACTTTCCCCAGTGGGGTTTTGAGGCAGCTAAGGTAAAAATTATACAATGCAAAAGGATAAGTAAAAAAGGGAGATTTTATTGTTGGCTGGTACAAAAGGTTAAAATGATGTAGAGGTAGTCAAAGAAGGAGTTGCGGCGGATCTTAGGTCCACTCCTTAAGCATCCAATAGGACGCTTTGGCCAATCGGGAAACAGGTTTCACGACCTGCCTCCTGATTGGAGGGGAGGAACTTCAGTGTGAGAATAGCTATCATTCGCTATAATTCGCTATCATCACAAAACTGGGTGGGCTTGGAGCGCAATACTCCGCACCATGAGGTCACCCTTTTTCTTAAGCCTATTGGAGCCTCTGTCTCTAATCATGTGCTATAAAAAAAACACCCACCTACATTAAAATCCATGGTCCGGTGCCCTGATATGTTGATCAGGGGGCCGGACGCATGGATAGGGGAGGCGGTGCCTGTGCACCCTCTATGGACGGCCACCACTGACTAAATGTCATCTATTTAGCGGGGAAACCTACTTTCACCACTTCCTTACCATGACGTCCTTGATTTCAGGGGGATATCTGAATGATGGGTGCAGATACAGGCATCATTCAGATATCATTATTTTCAGCCGGTGATTCTGTGCACTACTCCCAGGTCACTTACCAGCTCTCCGCCCCTACAGTGCTCTCCAACCTCTCACAGTACTCCCAGGCCCTCCCTAACAGCCCTCAGTCCCCAGAGTGCCCCTTAACCTCCCATAGTACCCCCAGGCCCTTTAACAGCCCTCGGTCTCCAAGTTGCCCCATAATCTGTCCCAGGCCCCCTAAGAGCCCCCAGTCCCTACAGTGCTCCTCAATCTCTCACAGTACTCCCAGGACACTTAACAGCCCTTAGTCCACATAGCGCCCCTCAACCTCTCCCTAGTACTCCCAGGCTCCCAAAGAGCCCACAGTAACCTCAACCTCTCAAGACACCTATCGCCACAAACCCCATCCCCCCAGTCCATCATACCCCTCACCCTTCCTCCGTCGCTCACTCGTCCATCCCCTTACCAGCCCCACACTTACCCCATCCAGCTGTTTTGGCTCTGTAACAGAACGTCCCACACTCTGCTTGGGTGCTTCCGTCATATACCGCTTCCTATCAGTCTGGATAGAGATATCGTATATTCCAGCTGCTCAAGACGAGACTTGTTTGCTGAACATGGAGTGTTTATTAGAACCAAGAATACAACCTTATATACAGTTAAAGACGAGATAACCAGAACATAAATTAACATGAGCTAATTAACTAATCATTTACCCAGACTAGGTGACTCGTAGATATGACCTTTCAGGGTAGACATCACGTTTCCTTGCTCACCTGCTATACAATACACATTATCAGAAGTGTAAACACAGGACATCTTCACACAATAGCAGGGTCAATTAGCAGACAGATGGCTGGAGGGGATGACATTAGAATCTCCTTACACTGTATGTCCCAACAGTTTGAATCAGTCACTCTAATATGGCATATACATGGTCCCCAGGCATACAGCTCACAAAGAGAACTGTTCCCCCAAATGCCAGGGCCCATGATCGCAAGGCTAGAGGCTAGCATTCAGTCCCCTCCAAAAGCCTCTGTCCCGGGGGAGTCTGTCACAGGCTCCTTCCCGCGTCTCCTCCATGGCGACGGCTTCCTCCTCTGCGGCCTTCACCCTGCGTCTCCCGCTTCATGGCAGCTTCCTCCTCGGTGGTCTCCCTCCTCCTTCCCTCGGCGGCCAATACGATCGCTTCTCCTCTCCTCCAATCTGGTCTTTAGACCCGATTCCTGATTGGCCGGGAGGAGGATCAGGAAGACAATGGCAAATATTACTTTGCTATTGTCACACAACTGGGTGGTGCTCTGCGTCCCAAGACCACCCTTTTTTTGAACCAATTAGAGCCTCTGCCTCCAGTCATGTGCTTCACAAAAAGAAAAAACATTGCAATCCATGCGTCCGGCACCCTGCATGTAGATTAGGGGGGGGGGGGCGTCATCTCTGTACCCTAATGGACGGGCTGCCACAATATATATTTGTATATAATTTTTGCACACAGTAGAGGGTGGAGAGGAGTTTGACTCTTTTTGGAGCACAATGATCTATTGCTGAATATTCATCCCGTGTCCCGGCACCACTTAGCGCCGGTTAATGGCGGAGGACGTACCCGGTGTACGGCTGATTACAGAAAGCGGCGGCTCCTCTCCACAATTTGTGTGACTTTGGCACCACGGGGGGTCTTCCTGCTCCTGGGGAGTTTAAGAGGCATTAATGGCCTTTTTTTTTTTTCAAGCTAAGATCATAAAAACGTGACTGAAAAAAAAAGAGAGAAAGCTTTCGAAGAAATGACAAGGTTGCGCAGCGAATAAATCGGCCAAAAAAGAGTAAAGAGTAAAGTGCCCCTTGAGAGGCAGACAGAGAACGACGCAAAAGCGTACTCCTTCACTCGGCGCCATCTTAACCTTTCACGGAGTGTTGTTGGCCGCACCTGTATCACTTGACATAACTGTTCCCGTCCTCCTTTAACACTTCACCGCGAAGGCGGCTTTGCTTCCGAGGTACTAGATAGGCAAACATTGACGGTTCTTATTGAAGTTGGCTCGGGGGACACTCTGTGCCACGTGACCGATTACGAAAGCTTCAGATTGGTATTTCCACATGTCATGGATATGCTATAATGTCTGGCAGCTTACCTGTCTCTCCATGTGTTCATTAGAGGCCAGACTCTCTTGCCTTTTATCATCTCTCCTTCCTGTATGGCTCCACCCCAGGCCATCCCAGGAACTTTATATTAACCACTGCACTGCAGGTCTGCATTGCTGACATAGGTGTGCGTAGCCTGTTGCATTAGGGTGTGCACCCCAAAGCTCTAACACATATGCGATTGACATATTTACCGGCCTCTTCCCCACTCTCCATCCTGAAACAGTGGGAGGAAGGGGGAGCATATGAGGGACCCGGATATCATAAAGAAGAGGGGTGGCATATATTAGTACTGATACCCTATATTTTCCTCCTGTGGTATCTAAATTTTGACAATAGGAAGAGGAGGAGAAGTCTACTTTTAGCTGCTGCAGGAGGAAAAGACAGATCGTTATCACCATATTGTACCCGCACAACCTCTCCTGTCCAGGTTCTGAGAGTCAGCAAGTTAGGATTGCAGTTTACCTGTCATCTGCCCACCACTGACAGGTTGCCAACCCCAGGATTAGGGTGTGCCCAGGCACACCTGGCACACCCCGTGTGCACACCTATGATTGCTGATCAACGTTGTTTGTTAGCTTTGTGTTCCTGCTTTCCGTGTGCTACGTTAATCTCTGTGTACCGATTTTTGCTTGTTCCTGACTACTCCTGTTTGCCTGTGACTCTGACCCTGACCCTTGGCCTGTCCCTTGGTTATTCTCGTCTGCCTGTTGCCCCGACCTTGGCTTACCCTTTACTGTCCCTTGTGTCCGGAGTGGCTGCTTCCCCGCTCTCCCTACAGGGGAATCCTCTCGCTCGTTAACAAGTGATTGCGGCGATGTCGCCCAAAGTCACTTGTAAAATGTGTGCTCCCATCTGTCCTCCCCTCTACCACCCCCCCACCCCCACATACCTCTCTCTGCTGCCTCTGTCTTCTGGACTCCGTCCTCCCCCAGCCGACGAGTCTGTCTCTTGTTTCTGCTGCCGATGTACACAGTGAGAGGGGTGAGCTGTGCTCTTCCCATCTCAGCTATGACAGGAGTTCTAGCACTGCGCTAGGACTCCTGTTTTGAAGGTGACAAGGTCAATAAAGAGAACCCGTCACCTCCAATTGCTATCGCACAGGGAATTGTTTTCTCCTGTGTGATAGCAATAAAGTTATGTGAAAAAATAAATAAAATAATAAGAAATAATAATTAAATTTATAAAATAAAAAAGTAATTAAAAAAAGTAAAGAATAAGAAAAATAATATTAAAAACAATAAGAAAATTATACAAAAAGAAAAAAAAAGAAACGACAAGCTACAAATATAAACAACAAAAAAAAGTGATAAAAAAGTAAAAATATTAAAAAAAGAAACAAAAACTAAGCGTGCCGCACCTGCCATCCGGTTGCCATTCTCCGTTGATTTCGGGGGGTTGTTCCGGTTGACGGGGAGGGGCTGCATTGCGGAGCCTTGACTTGGGGAGGCAGAGAGAGCAAATCCGGCCCTGCCTCCTTCCCATCTCAAAAAGTCGGGAGGTGTGTCTACCTCTCACATTGGGGTTGATATACTAAAGGCAGATCACCTTTGCAGGAGACGTTGCACTTTGCAAGGTAAATTTCTAATTGCTCTGGAAAAAATTTCTCTTGTAAAGTAATCAGTTTATTTGCTTTTAGTAAATCGGCTCCTTTGGAGCAAGATGGGGAGGTCACAGCTTTGAAAGTCAACTGGCAGATTCTGTCAAGCTTGTTTTCACTTTAATATATTTAAAGCGCATCCAAAGAAGAAGAGTAAGTGATTTGTACTGACCTTGTATCTTCTTTTATTGGATGTTCTAGTAGAGAGTCATATTTGTGCTCTTTCTATGACCCGGCCAATCCGACGCCCCTCGTACGTCTGCAGTCACCCTCCGCACCCCCCCAGTCCTTTCTGTGCGTTCCGTCATTGGCCGCACGGCCAAGATGGCGTCTAAATGACTTGCTAAATTATCCTCCTCCTGGAGAACAGAAGCTGCTGTAATTCACCTGATAAAATTACCCGGTGCGCTCTAAACAGTTAACGTCGTCTGAACATATGTCCATTTGGCGCTGGATGCATCTGGCGCGCGTCCCTTCCGCGTGAAACCATCAGCGACGGGCAGACTGATCGAATTTCACATTTAATAGTGAAGGTAACGGAGATGAGGCAATTCACTGCAAATGGCCGGCGTCCCAGATAGAGAGGCTGATCTTTAATATATTCCAACTTATAGCACAAGGGATGGGAAGGCGAATGGCGGATAATCCTTCCTCCTTCTTCCTCCTCTTCCTCTTTCTTCATGCTCCCCCTCATTTCTTCCTCCCCCTTCCTTGTTTTTTCTTCCTCCCCCTTCCTTGTTTTTTCTTCCTTCTTTCATTCTTCTTCTTTTCTCCTTTTCCAACCTTCTTCTTTTCCCTTCCTTCCTTCCTTCCTTCTTTCTTTCTTTCTTTCTTTCTTTCTTTCTTTCTTTCTTTTTCTTTCTTTCTTTCTTTCTTTCTTTCTTTCTTTTTCTTTCTTTCTTTCTTTTTTTCTTTCTTTCTTTCTTTCTTCCTTCCTTCCTTCCTTCCTTCCTTCCTTCCTTCCTTCCTTCCTTCCCTTTTTCTTTCTTTCTTTCTTTCTTTCTTTCTTTCTTTCTTTCTTTCTTTTTTTTCCTCTCCTTCCTTCCTTCCTTCCTTCCTTCCTTTCCTTCCTTCCTTTCTTCCTTCCTTTCCTTCCTTCCTTCCTTCCTTCCTTCCTTCCTTCCTTCCTTTCCTTTCCTTTCCTTCCTTCCTTCCTTCCTTTTCTCTTCCTTTCTTCCTTTTCTCTTCCTTTCTTCCTTTTCTCTTCCTTTCTTCCTTTTCCCTTCCTTCCTTCCTTCCTTCCTTTTCTCTTCCTTCCTCTTCTCTTCCTTCCTTTTCTCTTCCTTCCTTCCTTCCTTCCTTTTCTCCTCCTTCCTTCCTTTTCTCCTCCTTCCTTCCTTTCCTCTTCCTTCCTCCTTTCCTCTTCCTTCCCTCTTCCTTCCTCCTTTCCTCTTCCTTCCTTCTTTCCTCTTCCTTCCTTCTTTCCTCTTCCTTCCTTCTTTCCTCTTCCTTCCTTCTTTCCTCTTCCTTCCTCTTCTTTCCTCTTCCTTCCTCTTCCTTCCTTCCTTCTTTCCTCTTCCTTTCCTCTTCCTTTCTTCCTTCTTTCCTCTTCCTTCCTTCCTTCTTTCCTCTTCCTTCCTTCCTTCTTTCCTCTTCCTTCATTCCTTCTTTCCTCTTCCTTCATTCCTTCCTTTCTTTCTTCCTTTCTTCCCTTCTTCGTGTTCCTTCCTTCCTCTTCTTTCTTCCTTCTTTCTTCTTCCTTCCTTCTGGAACGGGATTGGACTAGGAGGAAGCCGCGAGTTTTAAAAATGGACGCCCGCAGTGCAGCCTGTCAAGAATTTCACCAACACTGCAATGGGCACGGCAAACTTGCAATGGGCACGGCAAGGCTGTAATGGGCACGGCGAGGCTGTAATGGGCACAGTGAGGCTGTAATGGGCACAGTGAGGCTGTAATGGGCACAGTGATGTTGCAATGGGCACGGCAAGGTTGCAATGGGCACGATGAGGTTGCAATGGGCACGACGAGGTTGCAATGGGCACGGCTAGAGGTTGCAATGGGCACGGCTAGAGGTTGCAATGGGCACGGCTAGTGGGCACGGCTAGAGGTTGCAATGGGCACGGCTAGAGGTTGCAATGGGCACGGCAAGGTTGTAATGGGCACAGTGAGGCATGCAAATGAGCACAGTTAAGTTGGACACAGGTGTGCAAATGGGCACAGCGAGGTGTGCAAATGGGCATTGTTGACCCTCTTTTCCACTTACAGTAGCTGCTGCATTCTCACCCTAGGCTTTTACTCAAGATGTTTTCCCAGTTTTTTTGCGGTAAAATTAGGTGCCTCGGCTTATATTCGAGTCGGCTTATACTCGAGTATATACGGTACATCAGTATAGGGTCTAGGCCCATATCCACCCATAATAAATACCAAAGATGTCTTCTCTATCTCATATAGTCCAGCTGAAACATTGTTACTACCAGTAGTAACAGTTTAATATTACTGATTGTAGCTGAATTGTAAATCTGGTTGAAACAATAAACATCCAGTAGTCCATCCAGTTCCGCCGACACCACGTCTGACGGAAGCTCTTCACAATCATCTGACTTCAAGGAGCTTTTTAGATCTTCTTCTTTTTTTTTCATCTCACGGCACCAGAATTGTAGGTACAGACGGCACACTTGTCAAATCTCTCCCCGCGTTTCGGGTGATCGTTCAGCCACACGTGAGACTCCTGCCAAGTCCTATACGCTTTACGAAACACATGAGGCATGGAGGCTCCTGGAAGGGTTCCGGTGAATGGCGGGAGGCGAGCGTTGTCCTGTCATGGACTGAAGAACGAGGCGGCGACGGCCAAGTCTGAGACCCCCTGACCCTTCCCCCGTCTCTGTGGTGTCACCAAGATGAATATTCATGTAATTTTCTGGCTTTATCATTTATTCTGCATTTATTCCCCCCCCCATTTTTATTATTTAACGTTAAAAAGTTACAGCTCTGTATTTCTGGACCGGATATGTAATGATAAGAGCTTTTTTTTCTTTTGAAACACCTCCAGCACTTATTGGGGTGTGCTGGGGAGATCTACTACTGGTGTGGATCTATTGTTGGGGGGGATCTACTGATGCTGGGGTGGATCTGTTGCTGCTGAAGCGGTCTGTTGTTTCTGCCTTGGGGTGGATCTGTTTCTGGCTGGGGGTGGATCTGTTTCTGGCTGGGGGGGTGGATCTGTTTCTGGGCTGGGGGTGCATTTGTTTCTGGCTGGGGGGTGAATCTGTTTCTGGCCTGGGGGGGTGGATCTGTTTCTGGCCGGGGGGGTGGATCTGTTTCTGGCCTGGGGGGTGGATCTGTTTCTGGCCTGGGGGGTGGATCTGTTTCTGACCTGGGGGGGTGGATCTCTTTCTGACCTGGGGGGGGTGGATCTGTTTCTGGCCTGGGGGTGGATCTGTTTCTGGCCTGGGGGGGATCTGTTTCTGGCCTGGGGGGTGGATCTGTTTCTGGCCTGGGGGGTGGGTCTGTTTCTGGCCTGGGGGGTGGATATGTTTCTGGCCTGGGGGGTGGATCTGTTTCTGGCCTGGGGGGTGGATCTGTTTCTGGCTGGGGGGTGAAACTGGGGGGTATTTCTGGCTGGGGGGTGGATCTGTTTCTGGCTGGGGGGTGGATCTGTTTCTGGCTGGGGGGTGGATCTGTTTCTGGCTGGGGGGGTGATCTGTTTCTGGCCTGGGGGGTGGATCTGTTTCTGGCCTGGGGGGGTGGATCTGTTTCTGGCCTGGGGGGGTGGATCTGTTTCTGGCCTGGGGGGGTGGATCTGTTTCTGGCCTGGGGGGGTGGATCTGTTTCTGGCCTGGGGGGGTGGATCTGTTTCTGGCCTGGGGGGGTGGATCTGTTTATGGCCTGGGGGGGTGGATCTGTTTCTGGCCTGGGGGGGTGAATCTGTTTCTGGCCTGGGGGGTGGATCTGTTTCTGGCCTGGGGGGGTGGATCTGTTTCTGGCCTGGGGGGGTGGATCTGTTTCTGGCCTGGGGGGGTGGATCTGTTTCTGGCCTGGGGGGGTGGATCTGTTTCTGGCCTGGGGGGGTGGATCTGTTTCTGGCCTGGGGGGGTGGATCTGTTTCTGGCCTGGGGGGGTGGATCTGTTTCTGGCCTGGGGGGGTGAATCTGTTTCTGGCCTGGGGGGTGGATCTGTTTCTGGCCTGGGGGGTGGATCTGTTTCTGACCTGGGGGGGGTGGATCTGTTTCTGACCTGGGGGGGTGGATCTGTTTCTGACCTGGGGGGGTGGATCTGTTTCTGGCCTGGGGGGTGGATCTGTTTCTGGCCTGGGGGGTGGATCTGTTTCTGGCCTGGGGGGTGGATCTGTTTCTGGCTGGGGGGTGAAACTGTTTCTGGCTGGGGGGTGGATCTGTTTCTGGCTGGGGGTGGATCTGTTTCTGGCTGGGGGGTGGATCTGTTTCTGGCTGGGGGTGGATCTGTTTCTGGCCTGGGGGGTGGATCTGTTTCTGGCCTGGGGGGTGGGTCTGTTTCTGGCCTGGGGGGTGGATCTGTTTCTGGCCTGGGGGGTGGATCTGTTTCTGGCCTGGGGGGTGGATCTGTTTCTGGCCTAGGGGGGTGGATCTGTTCCTGGCCTAGGGGGGTGGATCTGTTTCTGGCCTAGGGGGGTGGATCTGTTTCTGGCTTAGGGGGGTGGATCTGTTTCTGGCCTGGGGGGTGGATCTGTTTCTGTCTGGGGGGTGGATCTGTTTCTGTCTGGGGGGTGGATCTGTTTCTGTCTGGGGGGTGCAACTGTTTCTGGCTGGGGGGTGGATCTGTTTCTGGCTGGGGGGTGGATCTGTTTCTGGCTGGGGGGTGGATCTGTTTCTGGCTTGGGGGTGGATCTGTTTCTGGCTGGGGGGGTGGACTTGTTTCTGGCTGTGGGTGGATCCGTATCTGGCATCATTACAGCTAGGGTAGATCTGTTGCTGCTGTAGTGGAACTCTCTGTGAAACGCGTTGCAACCACTTCATGTCCGCCTAGTCTTTGCTATTGGGGAAGATAGGCCAAGCTTTTGGATCGTCCCCATTTACAGAGGACCTGACCTCCTCCTTCATGGCCTAGCCCTAGGCCTTTCCATATGTGATCGGCAGGTGCACAGTAGGAGGTCTCTACATTTCTTCAGACTCAGAACATTATTTGAGATTCGGCGCCCTCCACAGGTGACGGTCCCTTCCCATCCTCTGTGCTTCCCGCGGGGCCCTTTCTCTCTGATCTGGAGGGAGGGAGGAACCCAATCACCGCAGTAAAATAGGATTCACGGCGCGAGGATTCAGATAGAATCTTCTCCCCGGTTTAATCCACTTGTTTCCAGTGAGTTGCTTTATCCCTTGATGGGAAATCCATTACCAGATAGGCAATCACCGTTTTGTGATTGAACCGATAACCCCGGGCTAGAAGGAAGGGGGGAGAGGGAGCTGCCACCAATCGGGAAGAGCAAAACGATTTGCGAATCTGGAGAATTGGCGCAGTTATTTTTATTCAGCTGAACATTTTCTCTGTAAGCCGCTGAGAATTGAAACATACTAATGTAGACGATCGCGGGTCACCGATTCCCAGAGGTTGGGCCGTTTTATTTTTTTGTGAGGATGGGAAATGTTGTGGGGGGGGGGGGGTTGGACCTGAAAAGGAGGCTCTGATTAGAAGACTCTAATGTGAAAGGAGTGGTTCTGATAAGGGAGGACTGTGATTGAAGGGGGGGGGCTCTGATATGAAAGGGGAGACTCCTGATGTTAAGAAGGGGGAACTCTGACTTAAAGGGGGGCTCTGCTGTGGACAAGGGGGGGCTCTGATTTGACAGAGGGGCTTTGAGATTACAAGGGGGCTCTGATTAAAGGAGGAGACTGATGTGAAAGGGGGGGGGGGGGTTCTGATGAGACTGTGATTGGAGGGGGACTCTGATGTGAGAGGAGAGACTGTTGATGTGAAAGGTGGTTCTGATGAGCAGGGAACACTGTGATGGGGGGGGGGGGGGCCCTGATGTGAAGGGGGAGACTGAGATGTGAAGGGGAACTTTGATTTGAAGGGGGTGCTGTCATGTGAAGAGGGGGGGGGGGGCTCTGATTTAAAAGAAATGCTCAGAGATTTAAAAAAAAATGGGTTCTGATGAGAAGAGGAGACTCTGATGTGAAAAAGGGGGTTCTAATGAGAAGGGGGGGTCTAATGTAAAAGAAGAGGCTCTGATGAGAGGGGAGGACTGTGATGGGGGGGGGACTCTGATGTGGAGGGGGGGCTCTGATTTGAAAGAGGGACTTTCAAATTAAAAGGAGGCTCTGATTGGAGGAATAGACTCTGATGTAAAAGGGGGGGGTTCTGATAAGATGGGCGGACTGTGATGGGGGGGTAACTCTGATGTGAAAGGGGAGACTGTTGATGTAAAAAGGGGGGTTTTGACGAGTAGGGACTGTGATGAAAAGGGGAGACCATGTTGTGAAAAGGGGGGTTCTGATGAAAAGAGAGCACTGTGATTGGGGGGGACTCTGATGTGAAAAAGGAGATGGTTGATGTGAAAGGGGGGTTCTGATGAGGAGAGAGGGGCTCTGATTTGAAAGAATGGCTTTCGAAATGAAAAGGAGGCTCTGATTAGAAGAGGAGACTCTAATGGGAAAGGGGCGGTTCTGCTGAGAGGGAAGGACTGTGATTGGGGGGGGGACTCTGATGTGAAAAGGTGGTTCCGATGAGAAGGGTGAACTCTGACTGTGGAGAGGAAGGGCTCTGATTTGAAAGAGGGGCTTTGAGATTACAAGGGGGGCTCTGATTAGAAAAGGCGACTGATGTGAAGGGGGGGGGGGTCTGATGAGAAGGAAGGACTGTGATTGGGGGCGGGGACTCTGATGTGAAAGGAGAGACTGATGATGTGAAAGGGGGGTTCTGATGAGAAGGGAGGGGCTCTGATTTGAAAGAGGGGCTTCAAAATGAAAAGAAGGCTCTGATTGAAAGAGGAGACTCTAATGTGAAAGGAGCGGTTCTGATGAAAGAAGGGAGGACTGTGATTGGGGGGGGGGGCTCTGATGTGAAAGGGGAGACTGTTGATGTGAAAGCGGGGTTCTGATGAGAAGGGTGAATTCTGACTTAAAGGGGGGCTCTGCTGTGGAGAGGGGGGCTCTGATGTGAAAGGGGAGACTCTTGATGTGGTAAGGTGGTTCTGATGAGAAGGGGGGCTCTGATTTGAAAGAGGGGCTTCGACATTACAAGAGGGCTCTGATTAGAAGAGGAGACTGATGTGAAAGGGGGGGGCTGATGAGAAGGAAGGACTGTGATTAGGGGGGGGGGGGACTCTGATGTGAAAGGAGGTTCTGATGAGAAGGGAACACTGTGATGGGGGGTGGGCTCTGATGTGAAAGGGGGGGGGGGGGGGGGGGTCTAATGAGAAGGAAGGATTGTCATTGGGGGGGGGGGACTCTGATGTGAAAGGAGAGCCTGTTGATGTGAAAGGGGGTTCTGATGAGAAGGGAACACTGTGATGGGGGGTGGGCTCTGATGTGAAAGGGGGGTCTGATGAGAAGGGAACACTGTGATGGGGGGTGGGCTCTGATGTGAAAGGGGGGGGTCTGATGAGAAGGAAGGATGGGATTTGGGGGGACTCTGATGTGAAAGGGGGGGGTCTGATGAGAAGGAAGTACTGTGATTGGGGGGGACTCTGATGTGAAAGGGGGGTCTGATGAGAAGGGGACACTGTGTTGGGGGGGGGCTCTGATGTGAGAAGGGGTTCTGATGAGAAGGAACACTGTGATGGGGGGTGGGCTCTGATGTGAAAGGGGGGGGGGGTCTGATGAGAAGGAAGGACTGTGATTGGGGGGGGACTCTGATGTGAAAGGGGGGGTCTGATGAGAAGGAAGGATGGGATTTGGGGGGACTCTGATGTGAAAGGGGGGGTCTGATGAGAAGGAAGGATGATTGAAAGGGGGGGTCTGATGAGAAGGGAACACTGTAATGGGGGGGGGGGCTCTGATGTGAGAAGGAGTTTTGATAAGAAGGAATGGATGTGATAGGGGGGGGACTCTCATGTTAAAGGGGGGTTCTGATGAGATGTTGGCCCTCTGATGTGATGGGGGGGGGGTTCCAATATAAAGTTAATTCTTGGAAAATATTCATTAATTTATTTATTAGATTTTTTTCTTCCAGCAGAACAGCCGCCTCTCTTTCGGGTCACCGGTGGTTGTCACTGCCGGAGATCCTTTTTCTAGGTTGACCCCCCCCCCATAAGATCAGGTCCCTCCTCCTCCTCACGCCCACCTCGCCCCTCTTCTGCCGTCAGCGCCGTTTTGCTCGAGTACTTCTAAATCCCTCTTGAAAACATCATCTATCTCCTAGAAAAGGCTTTTCGGAAACGCGGCGTTTTTCATTAATTACAGCGAGCGTGGACTGTAGGCGCTTTTGACCTCAAGAGCTTGCACTTGTTAATTAATGTACTTCCACCGCAATTGTATCTCTAATTCTCTCATTAAATCAGCAAGCTGGAGGGCAGCAGGGGGGCCCCCGGGGGTGGGTCACCCCGAGTCACACAGGCTGGAGCTTTTCTGGGCTCTATTGTAATTATAGAAGATGTATCTACAAAAAAAAACATCTATTTATGATTTATGAAAAGCGGATTGCGTTACATGGCGGCGCTCATTAACATAAATCAGCGGGACTTGGGTAGGAGAAGACAATAAGCCTACAAAGTTCAGCATTTCTTTATTCGTTCTAAATATATTAAACAAAAAAGATACAAACTTATATATATTAAACAAAAAAAGATACAAATTGATATATATAAAACAAAAACAAAATACAAATTTATATATCAAACAAAAAAAGATACAAATCGATATATATATTAAACAAAAAAAATAGAAATGTATATATATTAAACAAAAAAAAATACAAATTTATATATAAAACAAAAAAGATACAAATTTAAATATATTAAACAAAGATGATACAAGTTTAACTATATTAAACAAAAAATATACAAATTTAAATATATTAAACAAAAAAAGATACACATTTATATATATATATATATATATATATATATATATATATATATATATATATATATATATATATATATATATATATATATATATATTAAGCAAAAAAGATACAAATTTAAATATGTTAAACAAAAAAAAAGATACAAATTGTTATATACTGTATTAAACAAAAAAGATACAAATTTATATATATTAAACAACATTTTTTTATAGATATATTAAACAAAAAAATATACAAATTTATATATATTAAACAATTTATATATATATATATATATATATTAAACAAAAAAAAAGATACAAATTTTAATCTATATATATGTATATATGAAACAAAAAAAGATACAAATTTAAATATATTAAGCAAAAAAGATACAAATTTATATATATTAAACAACATTTTTTATATATATATATATATATATATATTAAACAAAAAAACATTCAAATTTAAATATATTAAACAAAAAGATACAAATTGATATATATTAAACAAAAATATACCAAATTTTAATATATTAAACAAAAAAGATACAAATTTATATATATTAAACAAAAAAGATGCAAATTTATATACATATTAAACAGACATTATAAAAATGTATATATATTAAATAAAAAAAATACAATATTATATATATATCAAACAAAAAAGATACAAATTGAAATATATTAAACAAAAAAAAAAATACAAATTTAAGTGAAAGGACGCCAAATGATCCTCCACAATATTCCTGCTTGGTGTGACGACAGTTGGATGACTTTCTCGGATCAATAATCTCCGGAGAGATGCTAATAATTCTAAGTGAAGGTCTCACCACTTGTAAGGAGAGGAGCCGCCATTGTTACATTCCGCTAATGCATTGTTGTCCATCACCGGCTTCCCCTGGCAGAGAATAACATTTTGTTTTTGCCGCGTTGTAAAGAATAAAATCTGACTTCAATTACAGTAAGTATTTCCAGCTGGAGCCAGTTACAGTAGAGAACCAACAGTCTACAAGAATGTGACTGCTCTTACAGAAAGGAATCCACGGCCCAACCGCCCCTACGATCAATACTCTATAATCAGGTTGCCCCCTTAGGTCCCATTCACACTTGCTTCAAAATGTGGCTTAGGACGCTTTTTTTTTAAATGTCCTGCCAGTAAATCAGTGGCGGAACTATAGGGGTCCCTGCAGTCACACTTGCGACTGGGCCCTGCCATTCTGCCGCCGTGGGGGAGGGGGGGCCAAGACCCCAAAGACCCCAAGACCCAAAAACCCAGCATAAAACCCAGCATCTCCCCCTGCACTTCTGGCTGGCCGTTGAGAAAGCAGCGGGTAGGAGGCGGCAACCGAGAGCGCTCTAAGGTGCCTGAGGGCGGCGGGATCTCCCTGGGGCTTGTAGTTCTCTCTTCCTGAGTGTCATTGTATACAGCGGAGGGGGGAGGGGCCTCCCGGGCAGGTATCGGTTTGACTTTAAGTGAGTCGCACTGCTTGTACACTGTTGCTTATACATGCCCGGGTCAGAGGCCCCTCCCCTCTCCTCTGTATACACTCGGGAGAAGAACTACTAGCCCCAGGGAGATCCCCATGCCTGTGGACACCCTAGAGCCGCCGTCTCCCTCCTCCACCTGCCAGGTACACGGGGAACCTCTGGAAGGGGGGGGGTCAGCTGTCTAGGGACCATGATCTAAGCAAGGGGCTCTCTGGGGACACTAATGTAAGGGCTCTCTGGTGACCCTGATGCAAAAAAGGGGCTCTCTGGGCAACCTGATGCAAGAAAGGGGCTCTCTGGGGACCCTGATGCAAGAAAGGGGCTCTCTGGGGACCCTGATGCAAGAAAGGGGCTCTCTGGACACCCTGATGTAAGGAGGGGGCTCTCTGGACACCCTGATGTAAGGAGGGGGCTCTCTGGGCACCCTGATGTAAGGAAGGGGCTCTCTGGGGACCCCAATGTAAAAAAGGGGCTCTCTGGGGACCCTGATGTAAAGAAGAGGCTCTCTGGGGACCCTGATGTAAGGAAGGGGCTCTCTAGGCACCCTGATGTAAGGAAGGGGCTCTCAGGGGACACTAATGTAAGGGCAGGCTTTCTGGGGACCCCAATGTAAGAAAGGGGCTCTCTGGGGACCCTGATGCAAGAAAGGGGCTCTCTGGACACCCTGATGTAAGGAGGGGGCTCTCTGGGCACCCTGATGTAAGGAAGGGGCTCTCTGGGGACCCCAATGTAAAAAAGGGGCTCTCTGGGGACCCTGATGTAAAGAAGAGGCTCTCTGGGGACCCTGATGTAAGGAAGGGACTCTCTAGGCACCCTGATGTAAGGAAGGGGCTCTCAGGGGACACTAATGTAAGGGCAGGCTTTCTGGGGACCCCAATTTAAGAAAGGGGCTCTCTGGGGACCCTGATGTAAAGAAGAGGCTCTCTGGGGACCCTGATGTAAGGAAGGGGCTCTCTAGGCACCCTGATGTAAGGAAGGGGCTCTCAGGGGACACTAATGTAAGGGCAGGCTTTCTGGGGACCCCAATGTAAGAAAGGGGCTCTCTGGGGACCCTGATGTAAAGAAGAGGCTCTCTGGGGACCCTGATGTAAGGAAGGGGCTCTCTGGGGAACCTGATGCAAATGGGCACAGTGAGGCTTGCAATGGGCATAGCGAGGCTGCAAATGGGCATTGTTGACCCTCTTTTCCACTTACAGTGGCTGCTGCATTCCCACCCTAGGCTTTATACTCAAGTCAATACGTTTTCCCAGTTTCTTGTGGTACAATTAGGTGCCTCAGCGGCTTATACTCCAGTATATACGGTATACACGGTATATTGTTGAATTATTCCTCCTAGTTTATATATTGTGAGGCGTGTGTGGAAGTTCTTTCAGCACCTTGGACAGCGTCGTATTTCTTTGTGAAAGATCCTTATAGTTGTCTTGACTTTGATTCTTGTTTTAATAATTAAAATAGAAGTCCATAACTCCATCCATCTTAATTATTACCCAGAAACGCTTTTTTATTAACTCTTAGCTTTCTATCAAATATGCGCGTCAGGGACCCTTCGGGGTAAGACCGCGCTATATTAAGATACCTCTCAACTCAACTCAACTATCATCCAGTTTTCCATATTCGCATTGGGCAGACTCTCTACCAGCAGTTTAGAGACAATCTCACCGACTATAAAGACTCGAAAGAATCGCGTTTTATTTTCGCGAAGGGAAAATGATATGTAAAGCGGCGTAACCAATGGCAACCGAACTTAACCTTCAATCAGCTGAACAAAGGCAAATGATTGCTCGTGGCGTACCGTTGCACCCCCCCCCCCCCACCATCGCTCTTTGTGCCGCTGTGTGAATAAGCCCGCGTGACTCAGAGACGGGTAGAATGGAAACGGCGGGCGATGTACAAAGAAGGGAAATTCCGACTGCTTCTCCTTGGCCAGCAATTGGTTCCCGGTGAAAGCGAGAGCGGCGTAATTAAAAATTTGTGACGGGTCCGAGGTCAGCTATAAAGTGTTCTCGGCTCCCATACCATCTGCTGATCAATCCGACATCTGTATTTTGATAAAAACACATTTTCCCGCGGACACCAGGTGTAATTACCTGCGCCGTGGTTTTGCAGCAGAAGGAGAATCTTTGTGAAGAATAAGGAATGAGGTCAGGGAGGTCTGCTAAACATTCACACTCCACCGATAATGAAGACTAATGAACTTTCTGCATCGTTATGTGCGAAGCTTGAACATCCGGCGTTTTCCCTTCATCGGAAGGCGAGACGGTGAATCGGAAAAATGTGTCGCCATTAGCGACCCTTTGGTGTTGGCTTTGCTCTAACCTCTTGGGATCTTTATCTTTTTTCCATTTGCAGATCTCCAAGTATCCCCTTATCCCCCCTTCTCCAGGTTGGAAGATCCATTATCGAATTGCCCAGAAACCATTGACAACCCTTTGGTGTTGACTTTCATGCTCTGTGGGTTCTTCGTCTTTTTTCCAGTTGCAGATCGCCAATGTATTCCCCAGTATCTTCATATTCCCCCTTCTCTAGGTTGGAAGATCCATCATCGTATTACCCGAGAAACCATTAGCAGCCCTTTGGTGTTGGCTTTTATGCTCTAACCTCTGGGCTCTTCATCTTTTTGTTCCAGTTGCAGATCTCCAATTTCTTCCCCAGTATCTCCATTCCTTCTTCTCCAGGTTGGAAGATCCATCATCATATTACCCGAGAAACCATTAGCAGCCCTTTGGTGTTGGCTTTTATGCTCTAACCTCTGGGCTCTTCATCTTTTTGTTCCAGTTGCAGATCTCCAATGTCTTCCCCAGTATCTCCATACCTCCTTCTCTAGGTTGGAAGATCCATCATCGTATTACCCCAGAAACCATTAGCAACCCTTTGGTGTTGGCTTTCATGCTCTAGGTTTCTGGGGTAACCTCTGGGCTCTTCATCTTTTTGTTCCAGTTGCAGATCTCCAATTTCTTCCCCAGTATCTCCATTCCTTCTTCTCCAGGTTGGAAGATCCATCATCATATTACCCGAGAAACCATTAGCAGCCCTTTGGTGTTGGCTTTTATGCTCTAACCTCTGGGCTCTTCATCTTTTTGTTCCAGTTGCAGATCTCCAATGTCTTCCCCAGTATCTCCATACCTCTTTCTCCAGGTTGGAAGATCCATCATCCTATTACCCCAGAAACCATTAGCAACCCTTTGGTGTTGGCTTTCATGCTCTGTGGGTTCTTCATCTTTTTTCCAGTTGCAGATCTCCAATGTCTTCCCCAGTATCTCCATACCTCCTTCTCCAGGTTGGAAGATTCATCATCGCCACCACCAGTCCAAATGGACACCATTATGTCTTTACAAGATGTCAATAGCTTGGTTTTACTCAAGATACACTATATTGTCAAAAATATTGGGACGTCTGCCTTTACGCACACATGAACTTTAATTACCCAGTATCCCCATATTTCCTTCTGCAGGTTGGAAGATCCATCACCCCCGGCCACCAGTCCGATTGGACACCATTATGTCTTTAGTGTATGTTAAGTAAAATCAAGTTATTGACACCTCATAAAGACACAATGATGTCCAATCGGACTGGTGGGGATGATGGATCTTCCAACCTGGAGAAGGAGGTATGGGGATATTGGGCAATTAAAGTTCATGTGTGTGTAAAGGCAGATGTCCCAATACTTTTGACAATAGTGTATGTTAAGTAAAACCAAGCTATTGACATCTTGTAAAGTCATAATGGTGTCAAAAGTATTAGGACATCTGCCTTTACACACACTTGAATTTTAATTGCCCAGTATCCCAATACCTCCTTCTCCAGGTTGGAAGATCCATCATCGTCATCACCAGTCCGAATGGACACCATTATGACTTTACAAGATGTTAATAGCTTGGTTTTACTCAAGATACACTATGTTGTCAAAAGTATTGGGACGTCTGCCCTTACGCATGCATGAATTTTAATTGTCCAGTATCCCCATACCTCCTTCTCCAGGTTGAAAGATCCATCATCATTGCCAGTCTGATTGGACACCATTATGACTTTAGTGTATGTTAAGTAAAACCAAGTTATTGACATCTTATAAAGTCATAATGGTGTCCAATCAGACTGGTGGTGGTTATGATGGATCTTTCAACCTGGGGAATGAGGTATGTGGATACTGGCCAATTAAAGTTCATATGTGTGTAAATGCAGGTGTCCCAATACTTTTGACAATATTGTGTATATAAAGTAAAACCAAGGTATTGACATCTTGTAAAGTCATAATGGTGTCTAATCGGACTCGTGGGCATGATGATGGAACTTCCAACCTGGAGAAGGGGGTATGGGGATACTGGGCAATTATAGTTCATGTGTGAGCACATTTTTCACACTGGGGCGTTGGGGGCGTCAGAGGTAAAGCGCCGCTATTTTTTTAAATGTAGTTCCCATACCCCTAAAGCAGGGATCCTCAAACTACGGCCCTCCAGCTGTTGTGGAACTACACATCCCATGAGGCATTGCAAAACTCTGACATTCACAGACATGACTAAGCATGATGGGAATTGTAGTTCCTGAACAGCTGGAGGGCCGTAGTTTGAGGACCCCTGCCCTAAAGGGTACAGAACCGTTACCCTGGAATACTTTGAGTTGGAATTTGGTGCCTAAGGTAGTAAAGGATTTAAAAAATGTAATAATAATAAAATAAAATTGATGAAATTGATAAAATTGATGAAACAAAAAAAAAAAATCATAAAACATATATATTTTTTTAGTTTTATTTAAAGTCTTCACAGTATCTGGGACCCCAAGAATACCTCTGCCAGGCCAAGCCGATTAGCCACACTGTTGGGTTATGAAGTCCCATCTACATATTTCTGTTTGTTACCCAAGCAGCGATCTTTTGGCTACAATTCAAAGACTCCCCTCCCCCTTCTTCTTTTCTTCAGCCTCTTCCAGGATGAAAATTATTAAAGTTCTACGACTCTTACTTTGCGTTGTGTCCTGTGTGACCCCGGTAGATGATTAATGATACGGCGTGTGATGTCAGCATGTTCTGTCATTTGTAACAATGTCATGAATGTGGATGTGACCACCACTAAATGTCAGATCCTCTACAGTGAAGAGATTAAACTTAAGGGCAGGGCCACGTTAATGCAAAGGCACTCCTGGGCACCACCCAGGGGCCCCCGGGTACATGGGGGGGGGGGGGGGCGCCACAATAATCTTGCATTACAGAATAATTGCCATTTGTATCGGATTTGCTGGGACAGTCACGCTTTTTACTAAACAGTCCCAATATGGTTGTGTCCCAGAACCTATACTGTGCCCTTCTGATCCCAGTATTGTACCCTCCTGACCCCCCCCCTGTACTGCCCATCTGCATTCCCCCCTGTACTGTGCCCTTCTGCATTCCCCCCTGTACTGTGCCCTTCTGCATTCCCCCTTACTGTGCCCCCATTCCCCCTGTACTGTGCCCTTCTGCATTCCCCCCTGTACTGTGCCCTTCTGCATTCCCCCTGTACTGTGCCCTTCTGCATTCCCCCTGTACTGTGCCCTTTCATTCCCCCTGTACTGTGCCCTTCTGCATTCCCCCTGTACTGTGCCCTTCTGCATTCCCCCCTGTACTGTGCCCTTTCATTCCCCCTGTACTGTGCCCTTCTGCATTCCCCCTGTACTGTGCCCTTCTGCATTCCCCCCTGTACTGTGCCCTTCTGCATTCCCCTGTACTGTGCCCTTTCATTCCCCCTGTACTGTGCCCTTCTGCATTCCCCCCTGTACTGTGCCCTTCTGCATTCCCCCCTGTACTGTGCCCTTCTGCATTCCCCCCTGTACTGTGCCCTTCTGCATTCCCCCTGTACTGTGCCCTTTGCATTCCCCCCTGTACTGTGCCCTTCTGCATTCCCCCCTGTACTGTGCCCTTCTGCATTCCCCCCTGTACTGTGCCCTTCTGCATTCCCCCTGTACTGTGCCCATTTTCTGCATTCCCCCCTGTACTGTGCCATTCCCCCTGTACTTCTGCATTCCCCCCCTGTACTGTGCCCTTCTGCATTCCCCCCTGTACTGTGCCCTTCTGCATTCCCCCCTGTACTGTGCCCTTCTGCATTCCCCCCTGTACTGTGCCTTCTGTGCCCCCCTGTACTGTGCCTTTCTGCATTCCCCCCTGTACCCTTCTGCCTGTGCTGCACTGTGCCCTTCTGCCTCCCCCCTGTACTGTGCCCTGGAACGTTTTTCCTTTTGTAAAATCGATTTTATTGAAAGTACTAATGAATAGATGTTTAATTCTATCAACTATTTATGCTTTATTTCTTGAAAGTAGATGTGTAAATTCAGGCAAGCTGGGGCCCCAGTGCATTTCTTGCCCAGGGGCCCATGATGCTATTAAGATGGCCCTTTGGGTTAGGGTTGGGTGGCTGGGCCTATATTGGGCTAGGGACCTGGAGCTGCAGCTCCAATAAGCCCCATACTTTAATTTTGTCCTGATGGGGTGATCACATTCAGCTATCACTTCCTACATGGCGGGTGCTACCCCGGGTGCGGTCTGAACCCCCCCATAGCGACGCCACTGATCCTACTTTACAAGCCTGAGGTGTTCCCCTTTGCTGCCCTCTCTTAGGTCTAGAACATTTCGACCAGAAGAGAAGCCCCACAACATCTTCGAAACACAAAGCTTCTACCTTATAAAACTTTGAAAGTGTTTGTCCAAGCCCTTTAAAATGTTTCACCTCAAAAGTCAATGTGAGAATAAAAATTGATCTCCTTGAAAACAGACCTGAAAGCCATCAAGGTCCCATGGGGTGAGGCTGAACCTGCTGCCGCTGTCAGAATTCGATGGAAAGCACTTACTGCCCAATGCGCCAAATTGAGTGGGAAGAAATCCAAGTCTAAGTACTCGGCTTGGCCATTTAGATGACTTCAGCGCTCATCACCCCACCTGTATGTCGGGCCTCATATAGAAATACATCCCGTATCTTCCTCCTCGCTGACCAACGTATGTCCTTCTCACTCGTAACCAGGGCTTTTTTTTCAGGAGGAACGCAGTTCCGGCAACTCCAGCTCTGAATGTATGTAATGGCAAGGGGCGCTGGGGTGTACTGGAGGGTCTATTAATGCTGGCTGCTGGGGGATCTATTGTTGCTGCAAGGGATCTATTTTTACAGGGGTAGAGTCTATTGTTGCTGGGGAGGTCAGTTGTCGCTGGTAGAGGATCTAGTTTTGCTGGAGGGCTCTTATACTCCTGGGAGACATCAACTGTTGAGGGAGGGGGTCTATTGTTGCTGGCTGTTCAGAGTCTAGTGTTGCTGGCTACAGGGGATCTATTTTACTTCCTATCATATACAAATTGCTTGGCACCACAAATTGATACTTGGTTCTGAATCCATTACTGAGAGTTGGATAGGGGGGTAGAACCAAGGAATGGTGCTCGGAGGTGTGTAGGGCATGGAACCAAGGAATGGTGCTCGGAGGTGGGTAGGGCATGGAACCAAGGAAAGGTGCTTGGAGGTGTGTAGGGCATGGAACCAAGGAATGGTGCTCAGAGGTGGGTAGGGCATGGAACCAGGGAATGGTGCTTGGAGGTGTGTAGGGCATGGAACCAAGGAATGGTGCTTGGAGGTGTGTAGGGCATGGAACCAAGGAATGGTCCTCAGAGGTGGGTAGGGCATGGAACCAAGGAATGGTGCTCAGAGGTGGGTAGGGCATGGAACCAAGGAATGGTGCTCAGAGATGGGTAGGGCATGAAACCAAGGAATGGTGCTCAGAGGTGGGTAGGGCATGGAACCAAGGAATGGTGCTCGGAGGTGGGTAGGGCATGGAACCAAGGAATGGTGCTTGGAGGTGTGTAGGGCATGGAACCAAGGAATGGTGCTCAGAGGTGGGTAGGGCATGGAACCAGGGAATGGTGCTTGGAGGTGTGTAGGGCATGGAACCAAGGAATGGTGCTCGGAGGTGGGTAGGGAGTGGAACCAAGGAATGGTGCTCGGAGGTGGGTAGGGCATGGAACCAAGGAATGGTGCTCGGAGGTGGTTAGGGAGTGGAACCAAGGAATGGTGCTCGGAAATGGGTAGGGCATGGAACCAAGGAATGGTGCTTGGAGGTGGGTAGGGCATGGAACCAAGGAATGGTGCTCAGAGGTGGGTAGGGCATGGAACCAAGGAATGGTGCTCGGAGGTGGGTAGGGCATGGAACCAAGGAATGGTGCTAGGAGGTGGGTAGGGCATGGAACCAAGGAATGGTGCTCGGAGGTGGGTAGGGAGTGGAACCAAGGAATAGTGCGCGGAGGTGGGTATGGCATGGAACCAAGAATTGGTGCTCGGAGGTGGGTAGGGAGTGGAACCAAGGAATGGTGCTCGGAGGTGGGTATGGCATGGAACCAAGGAATGGTGCTTGGAGGTGGGTAGGGCATAGAACCAAGGAATGGTGCTTGGAGGTGGGTAGGGAATGGAACCAAAGAATGGTGCTCGGAGGTGGGTAGGGAGTGGAACCAAGGAATGGTGCTCGGAGGTGGGTAGGGAGTGGAACCAAGGAATGGTGCTCAGAGGTGGGTAGGGCATGGAACCAAGGAATGGTGCTCGGAGGTGGGTAGGGCATGGAACCAAGGAATGGTGCTCGGAGGTGGGTAGTGCATGGAACCAAGGAATGGTGCTTAGAGGTGGGTAGGGCATGGAACCAGGTAATGGTGCTTGGAGGTGTGAAGGGCATAGAACCAAGGAATGGTGCTCGGAGATTCGTAGGGCATGGAACCAAGGAATGGTGCTCAGAGGTGGGTAGGGCATGGAACCAAGGAATGGTGCTCAGAGGTGGGTAGGGAGTGGAACCAAGGAATGGTGCTCGGAGGTGGGTAGGGCATGGAACCAAGGAATGGTGCTCAGAGGTGGGTAGGGCATGGAACCAAGGAATGGTGCTCAGAGGTGGGTAGGGCATGGAACCAAGGAATGGTGCTCAGAGGTGGGTAGGGAGTGGAACCAAGGAATGGTGCTCGGAGGTGGGTAGGGAGTGGAACCAAGGAATAGTGCGCGGAGGTGGGTATGGCATGGAACCAAGAATTGGTGCTCGGAGGTGGGTAGGGAGTGGAACCAAGGAATGGTGCTCGGAGGTGGGTATGGCATGGAACCAAGGAATGGTGCTTGAAGGTGGGTAGGGCATGGAACCAAGGAATGGTGCTTGGAGGTGGGTAGGGCATGGAACCAAGGAATGGTGCTCAGAGGTGGGTAGGGCATGGAACCAAGGAACGGTGCTCAGAGGTGGGTAGGGCATGGAACCAAGGAATGGTGCTCGGAGGTGGGTAGGGAATGGAACCAAAGAATGGTGCTCGGAGGTAGGTAGGGGGTGGAACCAAGGAATGGTGCTCGGAGGTGGGTAGGGCATGGAACCAAGGAATGGTGCTCGGAGGTGGGTAGGGAGTGGAACCAAGGAATGGTGCTCGGAGGTGGGTATGGCATGGAACCAAGGAATGGTGCTTGGAGGTGGGTAGGGCATAGAACCAAGGAATGGTGCTTGGAGGTGGGTAGGGAATGGAACCAAAGAATGGTGCTCGGAGGTGGGTAGGGAGTGGAACCAAGGAATGGTGCTCGGAGGTGGGTAGGGAGTGGAACCAAGGAATGGTGCTCAGAGGTGGGTAGGGCATGGAACCAAGGAATGGTGCTCGGAGGTGGGTAGGGCATGGAACCAAGGAATGGTGCTCGGAGGTGGGTAGTGCATGGAACCAAGGAATGGTGCTTAGAGGTGGGTAGGGCATGGAACCAGGTAATGGTGCTTGGAGGTGTGAAGGGCATAGAACCAAGGAATGGTGCTCGGAGATTCGTAGGGCATGGAACCAAGGAATGGTGCTCAGAGGTGGGTAGGGCATGGAACCAAGGAATGGTGCTCAGAGGTGGGTAGGGAGTGGAACCAAGGAATGGTGCTCGGAGGTGGGTAGGGAGTGGAACCAAGGAATAGTGCGCGGAGGTGGGTATGGCATGGAACCAAGAATTGGTGCTCGGAGGTGGGTAGGGAGTGGAACCAAGGAATGGTGCTCGGAGGTGGGTATGGCATGGAACCAAGGAATGGTGCTTGAAGGTGGGTAGGGCATGGAACCAAGGAATGGTGCTTGGAGGTGGGTAGGGCATGGAACCAAGGAATGGTGCTCAGAGGTGGGTAGGGCATGGAACCAAGGAACGGTGCTCAGAGGTGGGTAGGGCATGGAACCAAGGAATGGTGCTCGGAGGTGGGTAGGGAATGGAACCAAAGAATGGTGCTCGGAGGTAGGTAGGGGGTGGAACCAAGGAATGGTGCTCGGAGGTGGGTAGGGCATGGAACCAAGGAATGGTGCTTGGAGCTGTGTAGGGCATAGAACCAAGGAATGGTGCTCGGAGGTGGGTAGGGCATGGAACCAAGGAATGGTGCTCAGAGGTGGGTAGGGCATGGAACCAAGGAATGGTGCTCAGAGGTAGGTAGGGCATGGAACCAAGGAATGGTGCTCAGAGGTGGGTAGGGCATGGAACCAAGGAATGGTGCAAAAAGAAAAAGGACGGAGGGCGCACCGACCTAGTGTGATACCGTTTGGGTAACTTTTATTAAAATATTAAAATCAATCATTATACTCACAATTTGAGTTTTAAAATAGAGCCTTGAAAGACAGCACAGCAACAAAACACAGCAACACCAGCAGACTATGATAGCTCCTATCATTGTGGGGGACCACTACAGACCACCAAGCTCTGAAGAAAGGGGTACGCCCCTGAAACACGTCAGCTCTGAAAAACATCGATTGTAGACTCAAGGGACTATCATAGTCTGCTGGGGTTTACAATAAAGGGGTACCAGTTTGCACCTAAGCTAGTGTCGTCTAGTCCAGTGTTTTTCAACTCCAGTCCTCAAGGCACACAACAGGTCAAGTTTTCAGGATTTCCCTGTGGCTGTGGTGATTACTAAGGCAGTGAAACTGATCAAATCACCTGTGCAAAATAATGGAAAGCCTGAAAACATGACCTGTTGTGGGTGCCTTGAGGACTGGAGTTGAAAAACACTGGTCTAGTCCTTGGGTGCGATATTCAGCTATAATACCCGATTCCTGGGGCCAGACTGGAGAACAGGACACAATGTGGGGAACTTTAAGGGGTATGAATACTTTTTCAGGGCACTGTATGAATCCTGTGTGGGGTTTACAATAAAGGGGTACCAGTTTGCACCTAAGCTAGTGTCGTCTAGTCCAGTGTTTTTCAACTCCAGCCCTCAAGGCACCCCAGCAGGTCAAGTTTTTAGGATTTCCCTCAGATGAAATCACCTGTGCAAAATAATGCAAAGCCTGAAAACATGACCTGTTGGTGCGCCTTGAGGACTGGAGTTGAAAAACACTGGTCTAGTCCTTGGGTGCGATATTCAGCTATAATACCCGATTCCTGGGCCCAGACTGGAGAACATGACACAATGTTGGGAACTTTAAGGGGTATGAATACTTTTTCAAGGCACTGTGTGAATCCTGTGTGGGGTTTACAATGAAAGGGTACCAGTTTGCACCTAAGCTAGTGCCGTCTAGTCCTTGGGTGCGATATTCAGCTATAATACCTGATTCCTGGGCCCAGACTGGAGAACATGACACAATGTGGGGAACTTCAAGGGGTGTGAATACTTTTTCAAGGCACTGATTGTTTTTTTTATTATACAGTACAGGTGTATACAATAATTGAAGGCATTTTCTGGCGTAAATTACTATTCAGTTGAAGGAGTTGGTAAATTTTGGGTCCACCTTAATGGGGCCTTTTCCATTGTAAGCCGTTGGCTGTCATCTGCGCACGGATGCCAGGGACTCCTAATAGGTAACCGATCTCTGCAGGGAGGCGGATGATTTAATAAGCCTGTAAGGCGAAGCCTTTCCCCCGATTGCGATGGGCACCACGAGACCGATGTTTTGGAAGTGTAAGCAGATAAAACAAGGTCAACGTAATCCCGTTTATTAATAATATCATCTCAGGGGTGATGCAGAGTCATCTTCTGCTCATTAGCCAAACGATCCCCCCCCCCCCTGTTCTCTGCCCCGCCGCCGTCGGCGTCCTCTCTCCTCACCCCACCTCCTCCCTTTTCCAGAAAATTAATCTTGTTTGCTTGTTTTATTTTAATTTTTTTATTTATTTTTGCATTGCTAGCGGCTTGCTAGTCCAATTACAAGGAAGGGTGAAAGGAAACCAAGCTTTTTTCAAAATTGTCAGCGCACGTGAGAGGAACGCTAAGTGGACAATTTATAAAAGGTTCAGGATCAATATTTCGCCATAATGCTCAATGCTAAACGCGTTACCTCTGGGCAACGCCTTCCCCTTGTTATTGCCGCAAACCACTTTTCTAGATCATCTTTCTTCAGATTTTAAAGACATTCAACAGTTTTCTCAAGCAATGTTTTAATTTATTCTCATCGTTTCACCCCTGAGGAAGGAACCATAAAACATTTTATGTGGTATTCAGCTGCAAATCATGTAAAACTAGAGCAGAAGTCTCCAAACTGCCGCCCTTTGCAAACCCTTTCACTGGGGGCACTAATCCTCTGACTGATATGATGCACTATTCTTTTCACTGATACCAACAGTGGGGCACCGTTGCTCCGGCTGACTCTGACGACGGGGCACCGTTGCTCCGGCTAACTCCGACGACGGGGCACCGTTGCTCCAGCTGACTCCGACGACGGGGCACCGTTGCTCCAGCTGACTCCGACGACGGGGCACCGTTGCTCCAGCTGACTCCGATGACGGGGCACCGTTGCTCCAGCTGACTCCGACGACGGGGCACCGTTGCTCCAGCTGACTCCGACGACGGGGCACCGTTGCTCCAGCTGACTCCGACGACGGGGCACCGTTGCTCCAGCTGACTCCGACGACGGGGCACCGTTGCTCCAGCTGACTCCGACGACGGGGCACCGTTGCTCCAGCTGACTCCGACGACGGGGCACCGTTGCTCCAGCTGACTCCGTCGACGGGGCACCGTTGCTCCAGCTGACTCCGACGACGAGGCACCGTTGCTCCAGCTGACTCCGACGACGGGCCACCGTTGCTACAGCTGATGCCACTGATGGGGCCACCGTTGCTCCAGCTGGCTCCTACGACAGGCCACCGTTGCTACAGCTGATGCCACTGATGGGGCCACCGTTGCTACAGCTGATGCCACTGATGGGGCCACCGTTGCTACAGCTGATGCCACTGATGGGGCCACCATTGCTACAGCTGATGCCAGTGATGGGGCCACCGTTGCTACAGCTGATGCCACTGATGGGGCCACCGTTGCTACAGCTGATGCCACTGATGGGGCCACCGTTGCTACAGCTGATGCCACTGATGGGGCCACCGTTGGTACAGCTGATGCCACTGATGGGGCCACCGTTGCTACAGCTGATGCCACTGATGGGGCCACCGTTGCTACAGCTGATGCCACTGATGGGGCCACCGTTCCTCCTGCTGACGCCAACGACGGGGCCACCGTTCCTCCTGCTGTTGCCAACGATGGGGCAACCTTCCTCCAGATGACACCAACAAAGGGACTGCTCAGTGAGGGTGGAACAGCTGTGATGCAGGGCAGTTGGTGGGAGATGATGTAATTTCTCTGCTCTCTCACCCGTCAGTCTCTCCCATACTGCTGCAGAAAGACCATGGCCTGGTAGTGGGCCCTGTGGTTGGGGAACCTCTGGGACTCGGAGCTATAGCCCCAAAAGCCGCCCCCTAGCCACGCCACTGGCTGTCACTGAAACCGAACCAATGAGCCATCGACCCACCGGGAACCTCCCGGTAGTCCTGATGGCCATTAAATGCCCGGTGAGTGGAAAGTTGTTCCCTGTGTCCGCTGGACGACAGGGGCTGAATCACCCCTCCTTACACTAGCTTAACCCCACCCAACATGGCTTCCCATCCAATCAGGTAAGCCACCTGCTCAATGACAAGCTGCCCCCCTCGCCCCCACCGGGTGACCTGTTCCACTATTAACACTGTCATGCCTATCCTACTCTATTTTTTATTTTATTTTTTCGCTCTAGGCCTCCCTTCTGTCCAAATTGAGGGAGCTTATTAAAGAAGACCTTCACCCCAAGAAACAAATTGTTTGCCCTTGGCTCCAGCCCCCTGCTTCTCCCACAATTGGATATTTTTGTGTTGGAGGACCTAGACGAGAATGACACGGGGGAGGGGGGGGGGGCTTGTAAAGAGCTCAAAATTACACCAAATGGACCTTAAACTTATGAGAGTTCACTGAAGTTTTTTTTCTTAGCCGATGTTCTTTCCGACAAAGTGCTGAGTGGGCTCCTACACTCATCATATCAGTTTATATTGGGAGACGTTTATAAAAATCCAAGCAAGCTGAAAACCTGGCAGTTTTAAATGCGATGTGAAATGTACAAATTTAAGTCATTATCCAACCCATAAAATAGTGGAGCCTTTGCAAATATAACTTGCAAATCACATGCACTTTAGAAATCAGAAAAGTTTGCTTGAGGGAAACGCTGCGCAAAGTGCAGAAATGACTCCGACTGCAAAGTATGTAAGGATGTAGAGCAGCGATATCCGGACTGCAGCCCATGGGCCAGATGTGGCCCTTTGCTTGCCCTTGGGGGACCATTTCTCCCACGGACTTGAGGGCATTATCTACGACTAGCCACAGCCCAGCCCCCCCTAAAGCATTTGATGGGGGCGCAGTAGTGGCAATTGATGGGCACACTGGCAGCATTTGATGGGTGCAGTAGCTGCGTTTGATGGCGCAGTGGTGCTACTTTATTGGTACAGTGGCTGCGTTTGACGGCACAGTGGTGGCAATTTATTTGTACAGTGGCTGCATTTGATGGGCACAGAAGCTGCATTTGATGGCACAGAGGCTGCGTTTGATGGGCACAGAAGCTGCATTTGATGGCACAGTGGTGGCAATTTATTGGTACAGTGGTTGCATTCGATGGCACAGTGGCTGCGCTTGCTGGGGCACAGTGGCTGCGCTTGCTGGGGCACAGTGGCTGCGCTTGCTGGGGCACAGTGGCTGCGTTTGATGGTACAGTGGCTGCGTTTGATGGCACAGTAGCTGTGTTTGATGGGCACAGTGGCAGCACTTAATGGGCACACTGGCAGAAATTGATGGGTACAGTAGCTGCGTTTGGCACAGTGGTGGCAATTTATTGGTACAGTGGCTGCGTTTGCCACAGTGGCTGCGTTTGGCACAGTGGCAGCAATTGATGGATACAGTGGCTGCATTTGATGGGTACAGTAGCTGCATTTGATGGCACAGTGGCACAATTTATTGGTACAGTGGCTGCAATTAATGGCACAGTGGTCAGCAATTGATGGGCACAGTGGCTGCGCTTGATGGGCACAGTGGCTGCGCTTGATGGGCACAGTGGCTGCGCTTGATGGGCACAGTGGCTGCGCTTGATGGGCACAGTTGCTGTGGTTGATGGGCACAGTGGCTGTGTTTGGGCACAGTGGCTGCGTTTGATGGGCACAGTGGCTGCGTTTGGCACAGTGGTGGCAATTGATGGGCACAGTAGCTTCGTTTGATGTGGACAGTGGCTGCGTTTGATGGGCACAGTAGCTGCATTTGATGGGCACAGTGGCTTCAATTTATGTTTTTTTTTCAGTTTGTGCCCCCCCAAATTGTTGAGCACCAGCCGTCACTGATGGGATCCTATCCAATGTCAAGGCCCGCCAGCGTCCCAGCAGCAATGCTAGTCCCAGGGTATAGAGCACGTCCCTGTGCCTGGTGCTGCATCCGTGGTCGGCCCAGGAACTAGCACTGCTCCCAGCTTTCAATAGAAGCCTCGGCTCTGAACAGCCGCGCTGACAAGGTCCCCTTTGGTTTACCGTTGACAGTTATTCTTTCCTTGCTTCTTTAGTGACGATACCCGGCTACGTCGAGCTCCGTCGCGTCACTGGCAATCATTTTTCAGACGATTAATTAGAAAAAAAGCTTTTCGGGACGTGTCATCTTCCTCGAGTGAGCAGATGTTCACAGCGCTGCAGTAGAGTTTCTGGAATTTCTGGGAAGGATTTCCTCCTCTCTCTGTTGTCCCCCCGGCGCTCTGCGACTTGCAGTCAGGTGGAGGGGAAGATTGTCAGACCTGTTCCAACAAGAGGCCCCCGATTCGTGCCTTCACAACTGCAATGCAGGTAATCCAGGGCACGTAAGGGGGTGAATTGAACGTCCCGATGATGCATTTCATACAGTGCGGAAAGCAGCAAGGGTTTAATAGAGCTCCAATGTCTCCGTTTTCCCCGGCCCTGTTGCCAGAGGGTCTTTATCCGAGCATCTGTTCGCCCCCCTGCGCTCTGCCAGAGTGCCCTGCGGCACAAAGTCACGTTACTTACAGATTCTTGGGCTCTTCCTCGCTGCTTGCGCCTGCTTTTCATGAAGGATATCGAGTCTAGATCTCCGGAGATAATAACTCTTTCAATCTTTCCCCTTCTTCTCCTTTATTTTTCATACGTGAAATTGATGAATCGGTTTCTCTCGCCTCAGCCCTGGCGGAGGGGAGATGGCTGACTTGTTGTTCCGCTGACTTAACACTCGTATTGGTATTCCGGGGGTTCTTGTTGAGCCATCTTCCCGCGTCACTTTGTTATAGATGTAATTTCTCTGCTCTCTCGCTCGCCCGGCTCTCCAGCCGCATGGCTGCAGAGAGACCATGGCCTGATAGTGGGCTGCGGCCCTGTGGTTTGGGCCCCCCTGGACTCGGAGCTATAGCCCCCAAAATCCACCCCTAGCAACGCCACTGGCTGTCAGTGAAACCGGACCAATGAGCCATCGGACCACCGAGAAACTCCCGGTAGTCCCAATGGCCAGTAAATGCCTGGTGGGTGAGAAGTTGTTCCCTGCATCCGTCGATCTCCACTGTACGGCAGAGGCTGAATCACCTCTCCTTACACTAGCTTAACCCCACCCAACGTGGCTTCTCCCCCCCCCCCATCAGGTAAGCCATCTCCTCAATGACAAACTGCTCACCCCTACGTGACCTGTTACCCTATTAACACTTTCATGGCTACTCTAATCTATTTTTTATTTTATTTTTGTTCGCTCCGGGCCTCCTTTCTTTTTCATATGTGAAATTGAAGCTGGTCAGCTGAACCTTAGACATAGACTCCGCCTGCGGCAAAAGCCGGCGCTGTAGAGGAATCATCTGCTTAAGGGGCTCCACAGCCGCTTTCTTCCTCTACCACCAGCTTCCTTCACAACACTGATGCTGTGGTATGGCGGGTCGGCAACCTGCGTTCTGGGCTTGCCAACCCACCATTCCAGAGCAGGAGGTAGCGGGCCACATCAAAGGGCTCCGCGGGCCAAATGTGGCTACAAGGACCCTCATGGCATGATCACCAGGGGGTTATTTTAATGAAAGCTGCAGCAATAACACTGAAAATTACTTTTAAAGTTATAACAAAAAATGAAAGTCTAAAGGAGATATTGTGGTTGGGTAAGATCTGCGTGTTTGGAAGTAGGCGGAGGCAGATTGGCCTGCGACACGGCAGAGAAAAGATCAGAAATACAGATGAGCAGCGTCTTACAGTAAATGATTTTTCCAGGGGGGTATAATGGGGAATTATGGAAAGTAGGGTAAAATATGTCCTTTGAAGGCCACACTTTCAGCTGTGCTTGTTTTGAGGTCATCGTGGTCCTTCTTGTTGTCAGACGCCGACATCTACTCAAGATTCTTTTGACGAACCGTATTCCTATGCGGAGAAGTATAAAGCATGTCGGTGTCATCCACAGTAAAAGAAGTTGTAGAATTTTATTTTCCCTGAAAGGCCATACATCTGAATGCCTCCCGTCGCCGGAGAGTGAAGACCGTGCATCACCGGTGGTGAGTCACGGCTGACCTTGGGCCTTCTCCCTTCTACAATTCTCTCATTGTTACCGGAACGGCCTTAATGGATAGAAAGGGGACGCCGGCCATCACCTTCCTTCCTTCTTCTGAACAAATTACGCCGGCAAAATAAAGTTTTCTTTCTCTCGGTAAATACGCTTTTCTATTTCTCAACGTGGA
This sequence comes from Rana kukunoris, assembly GCA_029574335.1. Classification (NCBI taxonomy): domain Eukaryota; kingdom Metazoa; phylum Chordata; class Amphibia; order Anura; family Ranidae; genus Rana; species Rana kukunoris. The sequence goes on along the minus strand of JAJQKJ010002440.1, from coordinate 63,857 downwards.
AGTGACAGAATTGTGACACGCGTTTTTTTTTCCCCGCGATGCAAACGCCACAATCATGTTATTCATGAGCGGCGAGATGAATGAGACCCGCGACCCGTCTCCTTGGCTGCAGGAATGGCTTCGGAAATGTGTCGCAACGCCAATTCCAGAAAAAAAATGAGGCCAACGCCAGGCCGTGGGACTAAAATGTGTCTGTGTTTATGCAATATGTAGTGCGGAGGAAACCAGAGGTTATGTGGAATAAAATTTGTCATTAGAGGGGGAGGATTGCGGCTGGCAGTATTAATCAGCGCCGTTGGCTGTCCTCTCTGCTGTAAAAGAGAAACTCCAGGCAAATAGAAAACCTTGACTGTAGTCCAGTTATGAATTCATTCAGATCTTTATCTGTACACCAAACCCAACTGGAAGTAAAATTAGGAAATCGGCAGTTTAAAAATTAACAACCAAACTTATTGATGCAGAATTCCCCCCTCTGTAGGGGTTTTCCCCCACAGACTCACAAATCTGAGGCCTTCTTCCAGTTTAAATAACACCCAGAGACTTCCATCCAACTTCCAGGCTAAATGACACCGAGTCAGTCAGCCTACTTCAAGGCCAAATGAAACCCATTGTCATCCAACCTACTTCCAGGCCAAATGACACCAAGTTCCTTTCGGCCTTCTTTTAGGTCCAATGCTACCCAGTGCTGTCCAACCTACGTCCAGGACGAATGGCACCCAGTGAAATCTAACCTACTTCCAGGTCAAATGAGGCCCAGAATCATCTAGTCTACTTTCAGGTCCAATGCTACCCAGTGCGGTCCAACCTACGTCCAGGACGAATGGAACCTAGTTAAATCTAACCTACTTCCAGGTCAAATGACACAAGTCATCCAGCCTACTTCCAGGCCAAATGAGGCCCGGAATCATCTAGTCTACTTCCAGGCCAAGTGACGCCCAGTGCCATCCGGCCTACTTCCAGGCCAAATGACGCCCAGTGCCATCCAGCCGACTTCCAGGCCAAATTACACCCAGATTCATCCAACCTACCTCCCAATCAAATGACACCAAGTGGCACTAGTCACTTCCAGACCAAATTACACCCAGAGTCATCCAACCTACCTCCCAATAAAATGACACCATGGCATCTAGTCTAGGCCAAATGAGGCCCAGAATCCAGTCTACTTCCAGGCCAAATGACGCCCAGTGCCATCCGGCCACTTCCCAAATGAGCCCAGTCATCCAGCCAACCTACCTCCCAATAAAATGACACCAAGTGGCATCTAGTCTACTTCCAGGCCAAATGAGGCCCAGAATCATCTAGTCTACTTCAAGGCCAAATGACGCCCAGTGCCATCCGGCCTACTTCCAGGCCAAATGACGCCCAGTGCCATCCAGCCTACTTCCAGGCCAAATTACACCCAGATTCATCCAACCTACCTCCCAATCAAATGACACCAAGTGGCATATAGTCTACTTCCAGACCAAATTACACCCAGAGTCATCCAACCTACCTCCCAATAAAATGACACCAAGTGGCATCTAGTCTACTTCCAGTCCAAATAACGCCCAGTGCCATCCAGCCTACTTTCAGGTCAAATGACACCAAGTGGCATCTAGTCTACTTCCAGGCCAAATGACGCCCAGAGTCATCCAGCCCACCTCCAGGCCAAATGACGCCCAGTGTCATTCATCCTACTTCCAGGCCAAATTACACCCAGAGTCATCCAGCCTACCTCCAGGTCAAATGACACCCAGTGCCATCTAGTCCACTTCCAGGCCAAATGACGCCCAGTGCCATCCAGCCTACTTTTAGGCCAAAAGACACCCATTGTCATCCAGCCTACTTCCTACTTCAAGGTGGCAATGGCTTTGACCCTCTTTCTTAGTAGGCCGCCTACATTGTCAACTGGACTTTGGATGGAGACTACAAATAGCCATTTCAAGATGACAATGCCTTTTAAACCCTCTTTCTCAGTAGACCTCCTACCTTGTCAGCTGGACTTTGGATGGAGACTACGAGTGGCCATTTTGCAGTGACAATGCCTTTGACCCTTTTTCTAAGTAGGCCTCCTACCTTGTCACCTAGGCTTTGGATGGAATCTGCAAGTTACAATTTCAGGGTGATAATGTCATTGACCCTCTTTCTCAGTAGACAACCTACCTTGTCAGCTGGACTTTGGATGGAGACTACAACTGGCCATTTTGCAGGGAAAGCGCCTTTGACCCTCTTTGTCAGTACGCCGCCTGCATTATCACCTGGGCTTTGGATGGCAAATACAAGTGACCATTTCAAGGTGAAAACACCCTTAACCCTCTTTCTCGATGGGCCTCCTACGTTGCATAACGGCTTTGAATGGAGACTACAAGTGGCCATTTCTACCCACATGATGCAGGTGTGTTCCAAAGTTCTCACCATCTGGGAAATGCCACATTTGTTTGGAGCAACAAGGCAACCCCGAGGTTACTACAACCTTGCAAACTTCTTGGGATTTCTAAGACCAATTGAGCACTGATCCAGAGAAATTCCTAAGATGGTCGGTGAAACATTCTGTATTAATGGTCATGGAGGGAAGGAGAAACGTCATATTAATGGCCATAGTTGGAGTGGAAGGCAACTCCGTATTAATGGTTGTGGAGGGGAGGGAGCAATTTATTGGCCATGGATGGAAGGGGTCGGGAACTCAATATTAATGTCCATTATTTGAGGGGGGGGGGGGCATCATATAATGGCCATGTGGGAAAGGAGCAGCTCTATATTAATGGCAATGAGTAGAGAGGACAACTTATTAATAGCTGTAAAGGGAGGAACTCCATATCAATGGCCATAGTTAGAGTGGAGGGCAACTCCGTATGAATGGTCATGGGGGGAGGGGAGCAGCGCCATAATAATGGCCATGGATGGAAGTGATGGGGGGGGGCTCCATATTAATGGCCATGATTTTGGAACAGAATTTCCAACATAGTGGGTCAGGGGTGTTCAGAAATGTTAAGCCATATGGCGTACATCCCACCCGCACCCTCTTAAACCTAGAACAATACTTTGGCTGGCCTTGGCTTTTTTCGTAAATTCCATTCTCGCTCTCCAACCTTGCTAATGATTTGAATATGAATAGTTTGGGATGAGGGGGAGTATAATGGCCTCTGCTTGCTGCACTATGGCTTATTGCACTCGCAGTATTCCTCCAAGGCTTATAGTCCTCCACCTGGAACCACTTTCTGATTAAGAATAAAAAAAAAGGTCCAAACGGAGTGTGATTGTGGCAATTGAGATGTCAATGGCCTCCTGGGGTTCCGTTTCCTGTTGTTATAGTAACGGGGACAGAGTGTGAGGATTGTGCGACGTGATGGCACATAACCCTGCGTGTGTTTAATGTCAAGTCAATGACCAAGAAAAGCACGCCGAGGAAGCCTCAAGGTGAAACCTACGATTTACACTTTCAGTGCCGTGCCGGGATCCAGCCTTCCGTCCCGGGATCCATCCTTCTGTGCCGGGATCCATCCTTCTGTGCCGGGATCCATCCTTCTGTGCCGGGATCCATCCTTCTGTGCCGGCATCCATCCTTCTGTACCAGGATCCATCCTTCTGTGCCGGATCCATCCTTCTGTGCCGGATCCATCCTTCTGTGCCGGATCCATCCTTCTGTGCTGGATCCATCCTTCCGTTTCAGATCCATCCTTCCGTTTCAGATCCATCCTTCCGTTTCAGATCCATCCTTCCGTTTCAGATCCATCCTTCCGTGCCGGGATCCAGCCTTCCTTGCTGGATCCATCCTTCCATGCCGGATCCATCTTTCCATGCCGGATCCATCCTTCCGTGCCAGGATCCATCCTTTCATGCCGGATCCATCCTTTAATGCCGGATCCATCCTTTAATGCCGGATTCATCCTTTAATGCCAGATCCATCCTTTCATGCCGGATCCATCCTTTCATGCCGGATCCATCCTTTCATGCCGGATCCATCCTTTCATGCCGGATCCATCCTTTCATGCCGGATCCATCCTTCTGTGCCGGATCAATCCTTCTGTGCCAGGATCCAGCCTTCCGTCCCGGGATCCATCCTTCCGTGCCAGGATCCATCCTTTTGTGCCAGGATCCATCCTTTTGTGCCAGGATCCATCCTTTTGTGCCAGGATCCATCCTTTTGTGCCAGGATCCATCCTTTCATGCCGGATCCATCCTTTCATGCCAGATCCATCCTTCTGTGCCAGAATCCAGCCTTCTGTCCTGGGATTCAAACTTCCGTGCCGGATCCATCTTATCGTTTCAGATCCATCCTTCCATGCCAGGATCCATCCTTTTGCGCCAGGATCCGTCCTTCTGTGCCAGGATCCATCTTTCCGTGCCGGATCCACCCTTCCGTGCCCGATCCATCCTTCCGTGCCGGATCCATCCTTCCGTGCCGGATCCATCCTTCCGTGCCGGATCCATCCTTACGTGCCGGATCCATCCTTACGTGCCGGATCCATCCTTCTGTGCCAGGATACAGCCTTCCTTCCGGGATTCAAACTTCCGTGCCGGATCCATCCTACCGTTTCAGATCCATCCTTCCGTGCCTGGTTCCATCCTTCCATGCCGGGATCCACCCCTCTGTGCCGGGATCCATCCTTCCGTGCCGGGATCCATCCTTCCGTGCCGGGATCCATCCTTCCGTGCCGGGATCCTTCCTTCCGTGCCGGAATCCTTCCTTCCGTGCTGGATCCTTCCTTCCGTGCTGGATCCTTCCTTCCGTGCCGGATCCTTCCTTTTGTTCCGGATTCATCCTTCTATTCCAGATTCATCCTCCCATGCTGGATCGCCACTCCCCCCTTAAGCTGTCACAGCTCCCCCCCTTCAGCTGTCACCGCTCCCCCCTTCAGCTGTCACCGCTCCCCCCTTCAGCTGTCGCTGCTCCCCCCTTTAGCTGTCACTGCTCCACCCTCCAGTTGTCACACCGCTCCCCTGTGGTCTACAAAATTGAAATCTGAACACGGGAGAAGAGTCGGGCAGATCGGTCCTCCTTACCCAGGATTAAATCTCCGACATCAGAGAGGAACGTACCGCCACAGACCAGGTCACCAAGCCAAAGGCACCGACGGAAGCTGCCGGTATCCAGCTCATGTGCCACATGAACGTGCCGCATGACTGCAACCTCCAGGAATACAGCCGCAGAACTGATATGTGGCACTCGAGCCCTGAAGCTGCTGCTGCTTCCGTCAGTGCCCGCTCACACAGGTACTTTGCTTCAAATGAGGTCTTAAAGTTGAAATACATTTTACCTTTTCTGGTTCCTCCTTTTGCTTCCTCATCAGCATGAAATGTTTCCAATGCAAACCTTATTTTGGACCAACCAGCACTGGGTCTCTGTGCTTCTCTACACAATGCAGGCAGATCGTGGCTGGTGGGAGGGGCCGCCAGGATGCTGTACAGAGCTTCCTGGAATCATCACAGCCACCTGGCTTCAGTTCTCCTCTATTGAGCCCTCAATTCTCATGCAAACATTGGGCTGTGTCTTGGGCAGAGTTATGTAGGGCAGATCCTAAGGTTACAGACGCCTGTGTGTAGAAATAGTTCTGGCACCTCCCACATGGGCGTGGTCATCTTATCAGTGCCCATCAAATGCAGCCTCACCAGTGCCCATCAAATGCAGCCTCATGAGTGCCCATCAAATGCAGCCCCCTCAGGGTCCATCGCTTGCAGCCTCATCAGTGCCCATCAAATGCAGCCTCACTGTGGAACGCCTCCCCTGTTGGTACGCCACTATCACTTGAGCTTTGGCGTCTGGGTGCTGTGCACCCTGTGCACCCGCCTAGGATCGGTCCTGGGTATCCGCCTGGAAGAGTGGGCGTTTCCAAGCAGATTTGGGAGGTGCCCATCAAATTCAGCCTCACCAGTGCCCAACAAATGCAGCCTCACTGTGGAATGCCCCCCCTATTGGTAGCCCACTACCACTTGAGCTTTGGCGTCTGGGCGCGGTGCACCCAGTGCACCCGCCTAGGATCGGTCTTGGGTGTCCGCCTGGAAGAGTGGGCGTTTCCAAGCAGATTTGGGAGGTGCCCATCAAATTCAGCCTCACCAGTGCCCAACAAATGCAGCCTCACTGTGGAATGCCCCCCCTATTGGTAGCCCACTACCACTTGAGCTTTGGCGTCTGGGCGCGGTGCACCCTGTGCACCCGCCTAGGATCGGTCCTGGGTATCCGCCTGGAAGAGTGGGCGTTTCCAAGCAGATTTGGGAGGTGCCCATCAAATTCAGCCTCACCAGTGCCCAACAAATGCAGCCTCACTGTGGAATGCCCCCCCTATTGGTAGCCCACTACCACTTGAGCTTTGGCGTCTGGGCGCGGTGCACCCAGTGCACCCGCCTAGGATCGGTCTTGGGTGTCCGCCTGGAAGAGTGGGCGTTTCCAAGCAGATTTGACAGCTCTATCTCTGACTCAGCAGGGGGTTGTTGGGATGTCTGCAGGGAGACCACTGCTTCTACATGCAGATCATTAGATTTGCTGATTGGAGAATTCTATTTCTGACCCAGCTGGAGGTGTGTCGGACCTCTGCAAAGAAACAACTGCTTCCATACAGGGGGCATTCGATTTGCTGTTTGGAGAGCCCTATCTCTAGCTCAGCAGAAAGCATGTCTGACCACTGCAGGGAGACCTCTGCTTCTACCTGCAGATCATTTGATAAGCTGATTTGTAGAGTTCTATCTGTGACTTAACAGGAAATGTGTTGGACCTCTGCAGGGAGACCACTGTTTCCATACAGAAAGCATTATATTTTCTGATTGGAGAGTGCCATCTCTGATTCAGGGGGTGTGTTGGACCTCTGCGGGGAGACCACGGCCTCCATAAAAAAAACAAGTGTTCTTCTCGGCAGCATGCTGGCCGGGGGATAGGCAAGTCTTTGTACGCCATTTTACATGCATATCATTAGAGTTGCTGATTGTAGAGTTCTATCTGTGACTTAACAGGGAATTGTGTTGGACCTCTGCTGGGAGACCACTGTTTCCATAGAGAAAGTATTCGCTTTGCTGATTGGAGAGCTCAGTCTCTAACACAGCAGGGGGTGTGTTGGACCTCTGCTGCTTCTCCTCCCCCAAAGAGAGCCTTATAGGTGCTCATTGGAGAGCTCCATCTTTGACTCATAAAGAAGGGGGTTGGACCTCTGGGGAGAGACCACTGCTTCTACACAGAGAGCATTCTATTTGCTGATTGGAGAGTTCCATCTCTAGTTCAGGGGGGTGTGTTGGACCTCTGCAGGTAGACCACAGCCTCCAGAGAGGAAGCAAGGGTTCTTCTCCGCAGCATGCTGGCAGGACAGCTACATCTTTGACTCATAAGGAAAGATGTTGGACCTCTGCAGAGAGACCACTGCTTCTACACAGAGAGCATTCTACTTGCTGATTGGAGAGTTCCATCCCTAGTTCAGGGGGGTGTGTTGGATCTCTGCAGGTAGACCACGGCCTCCAGAAAGAAAGCAAGGGTCCTTCTCGGCAGCATGCTGGCAGGAGAGCTACATCTTTGACTCACAGGAAAGGGGGTTGGACCTCTGCAGAGAGACCACTGCTTCTACACAGAGAGCATTCTATTTGCTGATTGGAGAGTTCCATCTCTGGTTCAGGGGGGGGGTGTTGGACCTCTGCATGTAGACCACAACCTCCAGAGAGGAAGCAAGGGGGGCTCTTCTCCACAGCATGCTGGCAGGAGAGCTACATCTTTGACTCATAAGGAAGGGGGTTGGACCTCTGCAGAGAGACCACTGCTTCTACACAGAGAGCATTCTATTTGCTGATTGGAGAGTTCCATCTCTAGTTCAGGGGGGTGTGTTGGACCTCTGCAGGTAGACCACGGCCTCCAGAGAGGAAGCAAGGGTTCTTCTCCGTAGCATGCTGGCAGGAGAGCTACATCTTTGACTCATAAGAAAAGGTGTTGGAACTCTGCGGAGAGACCACTGCTTCTTCACAGGAAGCATTCTATTTGCTGATTGGAGAGTTCCATCCCTAGTTCAGGGGGGGTGTGTTGGATCTCTGCAGGTAGACCACGGCCTCCAGAAAGAAAGCAAGGGTCCTTCTCGGCAGCATGCTGGCAGGAGAGCTACATCTTTGACTCACAGGAAAGGGGGTTGGACCTCTGCAGAGAGACCACTGCTTCTACACAGAGAGCATTCTATTTGCTGATTGGAGAGTTCCATCTCTGGTTCAGGGGGGTGTGTTGGACCTCTGCATGTAGACCACAGCCTCCAGAGAGGAAGCAAGGGGTCCTTCTCGGCAGCATGCTGGCAGGGGACAGGGCAAGTCTTTGTACGCCATTTTTTATTTTTTGCTCCACTGGAAATGCCTTTAGCAGGTTAGAACTGGAAAGTTAAGTTGTATTTTGTGATTTCACAGCTCGTTGTTTTATAGGAATCTTTAATCGCCAGTCTACCTCTCGGTGAATGTTCTCTTCTAAATATAGCCTGTAAATCCAGCCACAGAGATCTCGGCGTTCCGGGTCACAAAGGGGCCTCTCTTTGATAAATGATGAATATCGTTCTCCCAGAAAAAGAAAATAGATGATCCACGTGGCAGTAAATCTGCTTTCCATATTTATTTATGCAAAATACATATTCAGTTACACATGCGTCCGGGAGGAGCACTCAATCACGCCGCCGGTGATGCAGCCGTGGAATGATAGGTGTGGCCTGCGGGGAAGGGGGGGGGAGGGGGGGAAGCGCTCTCCCGCGTTCTCTGTGGAAAATTAATTCCTGTGGAGCACATTTATCAAACCCTGACTTGATCATCCGTATTAGGAGGCTTTATTGCGCCTCCTAAAACCATAAAAAAGAGCATTCATCTCTGTTCATAGAGGAGAAGAAAATGATTTCTCGTTTGTAATATGATGATGGGTCTGGGCTGAGACTCGTGGTGGTCCATTAATGTGGGCAGTCACTTTGAGGAACAGTCACAGGGTAGGGGGTTCCGACAGCCCCAATGAACATTTTATTTTATTAGACCGTTTTATGGCTCAGACCTCTCTAACCAACTTTCCTCCATGATGTCTTCCTTTTTCCAATTGTTAAAAAACCGGCAACTTGGGTATGAACTTCATGAAATTTTCGTACGTCTTGGATCATATGAGCCCCATAAAAGTACATTTCATGGATGATCATACTGAGTTTCCAACTTTTCTGTGGAAAACTGTGGAAAAAACGGAATCTCGGTAAGATGTTCCATGAAATATACTTTCGTTGGCTCAGATGATAAAATCCAAGACAACGAGAGGAAAAATATTACTCTCCCCGACTGAGATTCTTGGTGGACCATTAATGTGGGCAGTCACTTTGAGGAACAGTCACAGGGTAGGGGGTTCCGACAGCCCCAGTGAACATTTTATTTTATTAGACCGTTTTATGGCTCAGACCTCTCTAACCAACTTTCCTCCACAATGTCTTCCCTTTTCCAAAAACCGGCAACTTAGATATGAACTTCATGAAATTTTCGTACGTTTTGGATCATGTGAGCCCATAAAGGTAAATTTAATGGATGATCATACTGAGTTCTCGGCTTTTCAACAGTTGTAGAGTTCCCGTTGTGTGGGGTAATGAGGAGAAAATTATTTATTTCTCTTAATATAATGACGGGTATGGATTGAGGTCCATGGTGGACCATTAATGTAGACACTTTCTTCCACAATTGTCTTTCTTTTTCCAACTCGGTAAGATGTTCCATGAAATATACTTTCATTGGCTCAGATGATAAAATCCAAGACAACGAGAGGAAAATTATTACTCTCCTGGATTGAGACTCACGGTGGACCATTAATGTGGGCAACTTTGAGGAACATTCACAAGGTAGGGTGTTCCAACAACCCCAATGAACGTTTTGTTTTATTAGACTGTTCTATGGCTCAGACCTCTCCAACTGTGAAAAAAAACGGCAACTTAGGTATGGATTTCATGAATTTTTCCTACGTCTTGGATCATGTGAGCCCCACAAAAGTACATTTCATGTATGATCATACTGAGTTGCCGGATTTTCAACAGTTGGAAAGTTCCCGTATGGGTTAATGAGAAGAAATATAATGACTGGTATGGATTGAGATCCATGGTGGACCATTAATGTTGACACTTTCCTCTACAATTGTCTTTCTTTTTCCAACTGTGGAAAAAACGGCAACTTAGGTATGAACTTCATGAAATTTTGGTACGTCTTGTATCATGTTTCAACAGCCCCAATGAACATCTTTTGTTTTATTAGACAGTTCTTTTGGCTCAAACCCCTCTAACCAACTTTCCTCCACAATTGTCTTCCTCTTTCCAACTGTGGAAAAGCCAAAAATTTGGTATGGTCTTCCATGAAATATAATTTTAATGGCTCACATGATAAAATCCAGGTATCAACTTCATGACATTTTCGTAAGTCTTGGATCATGTGAGCCCCTAAAAGTACATTTCATGGATGATCATACTGAGTTGACAGCTTTTCTATAGTTGGAGAGTTCCCGTATGGGTTAATGAGAAGAATATCATTTCTTTCTCTTAATATAATGACGGGTATGGATTGAAATCCATGGTGGACCATTAATGTAGACTCTTTCCTCTACAATTGTCTTTTTTTTTCCAACTGTGGAAAAAACAGAAACTCGTTAGGATGTTCCATGAAATATACTTTCATTGGCTCAGATGATAAAATCCAAGACAATGAGAGGAAAATTATTACTCTCCCGGACTGAGACTCATGGTGGACCATTAATGTGGAATGGACTTTATAGGCACCAATAGTAGCGTTAATATACGTTTTAATTTTACAATTTCCTGAACAGGGTCATTGGACCAAAATGACAATACATATGTATCAACAAATTATTAAAACAAACAAAAAGTCGACACAGAAAACTGTGTTGGACAAGAACTAAACCAATACATTAATGTGGGCAGTCACTTTGAGGAACATTCACAAGGTAGGGTGTTCCAACAGTCCCAATGAACATTTTGTTTTATTAGACTGTTTTATGGCTCATACCTCTCTAACCCACTTTCCTCCATGATGTCTTTGTTTTTCCAATTGTGAAAAAAACAGCAACTTGGGTATGAACTTTATGAAATTTACGTACCTCTTCGATCATGTGAGCCCATAAAAGTACATTTCATGGATGATCATACTGAGTTGCCGGCTTTTCTATAGTTGGAGAGTTGCCGTTGTATGGGTTAATGAGAAGAAAATGATTTCTTCCTCTTAATATGATCATGGGTATGGATTAGGACTCATGGTGGACCATTAATGTGGTCACTTTGAGGAACATTCAAAACGTAGGGTGTTCCAACAGCCCCATTAAAGATTTTGTTTTATTAAGCAATTTTTTGGCTCAGACCTCTCTAACCCACTTTTATCCATGATTGTCTTCCTTTTTCCAATTGTGAAAAAAACAACAACTTGGGTATGAACTTCATGACATTTCGGAGTTGCCAGATTTTCTACAGTTGGAGAGTTTCTGTTGTATGGGTTAATGAGAAGAAAATGATTTCTTTCTCTTAATATGATGACGGGTATGGATTGAGATCCATGGTGGACCATTAATGTAGACTCTTTCCTCTACAATTGGCTTTCTTTTTCCAACTGTGGAAAAACCGGCAACTCGTTAAAATGTTTCATGAAATATACTTTCATTGGCTCGCATGATAAAGTCCAAGACAATGAGAGGGAAATTATTACCCTCTCTTAATACGATGACAAATATGGATTGAGACTCATGGTGGACCATTAATGTGGTCACTTTGAGGAACATTAACAAGGTAGGGTGTTTAAACAGCCCCAATTAACTTTTTTTTTTAATTAGACAGTTCTTTTGTCCCAAACCCCTCTAACCAACTTTCCTCCACAATTGTCTTCCTTTTTACAACTGTGGAAAAGCCGGAAACTTGGTATGGTCTTCCATGAAATATAATTTTAATGGCTCACATGATAAAATCCAAGACTTGCCTTTCACTAGACTCAGGGGTATCAAACTTAATTTCATCTTGGGCCGCATCATCATTATGATTGCCCTCAAATGAGTCAGTTGTATCTGTAAGATTAGATGTCCAGCGCATCCCCTCCCCTTACATTAGATGTCAAGAGCCACCCCACCATCAGAAGTTGAGTCTCTCCACTCTCCCTTATATCACAGTGTACCCCCCTTTTCTTATGCTGCTGGGAAGAAGCGGGATGCATAGCAGAAACTAAGGGTTTGGAACAGGACCAGAGGAGGGCTGGAGCTCTCCTGCAGGTGCAGGAGAGGTGCAAGGGCCACATGAAATGGCCTGCAGGGGCCAGGTTTGGCCCGCAGGCCTTGTGTTTGACACTTGTGCACTAGAGACACCTGAACTCGTCATTTGGAGGGAGCTTTACAAACATTTGGCCATGTAGTGTAGGTGTATTGGGCGATTGGCCCACATTCACTTGGTCATACAGTGCATAGGCATGTACCTCTTTTGAATATCTAATATAAAATTAATATTAGAAATTTGGTCTTTGTCTTTTTAGTTTTAAACATAAATAGTTCTTAGTCTTGTGTTTCTATACCATTTCCTTTCACTGTCCTATAAAACAGCCAGCTGGACCCCTATTATGGAGCCATGTTGCAACTTGGGCCGTCTTGGATTCAGCTTCCATTTGAATTGGCTGCCAATCCCCGTCAGTAATATTTGCTATTAAGTCAGTCTGACTGAATGCATTATTTCATGTGCTCCAGTATTCAGATATAATTAGCTCATTAATGACCTGTTTTTGCGAGGACTATATAGCGAAGTATTCGCGGTAACCCAATTCCCGCTCTCCGTCCTACCACTCGAGAAGATTAATAACCCAAATTACGATCTAAGAACCGATAACTCCCAGCACAAAGCTCCGATCTTGTCTCTTATTGTAAAAAAAAAAGTAATACGGGTTGATCGGATTGCAGGGGCGCCGTGACATCATCCTTGGTTGTGTGATTTTTTTATTTTTTTTGCGCCAAGGTTCATTTGTCCTCCTGAATGATGTGCTTTTTCTCTCAAGTCATCTTATTAAAACTCTGGAGGAGGTCTCCTCCTCGCCGCCTCATCTATTCTTTCTGTCTGATATATTAATAGCATTAAACCTGTTTTGCAACAGTTTCGCTGCTTGAGAAATACGACCCCTCCTTTATAGAGCTCATCAGTGCCTGAATGCAGTGATATAGAGACGGGTTCCTGGGGCACAGAGAGAGGAATTATTTTATTTACTGTACCTAGTCACTTCATTATATGAGAAGAGCTCTGGGCTGAATGATAATCTGTATACAGGTTGGGATGAAGAGGGGGGTTTAGATTGTCTAAATTTAATTATGCAGCTATTCTTTAGTTCTTGGCTGGGAACGAGTTGGAGATATGCCGAATGGCAGTCCCCAGACCAGGGGCATCGCTAGGGGAGTCTCGGCCATTTATTTTAAAATAATTAGCCCAGTGGTGGTACACTGCTGGGCTCTGATGAAGAGGCTTTGAGCTTTGAAACGCGTCAGTGGCGGTGACCCTCTTCACTTTCTCCATGATCAGTCGGAGTATGGTTCGATGTCTTCTCACTGCAACTTGTGTTGATCAAGCCTTACTGCGATTCTTTCTACTACACTTGTGAGTAGACCCTGTATATATTTTAACGGTAATACACTAGGCTGGTGCACCTTTTTCTCTTCTCTTGCTTGCCACTAGGATATCCCCATCCACGAAGGGCAGCAAGGCTGGTGGCATAGTTGTTGGTATCATCCCTATGGACAATTAATTTTTTGGACTATTCTCTCGTGTGCAGGAGAGTTTGTTTTCTGTCCCCCATGAAAGTGCGGCGCCGCACTGTGCATGAGCGGGGATGAGCGTCCGCCCGGTCACATGTGTAATAGATTTTTTCCGGCCCAAAACCAGAATGTATGTTCTATTCTGCCTCTGATCCGAATTCAAAGTGATGCGAATGCATGCATGCAAAAGAATCACACTGGGACACACTGGTCAGTGTGAGCTCTTCCTCATCAACAGGCTTTTATTCCAGTCACAGCCCCTTATATAAACAAAGTGACATAAACAAACGTCATCACATATGTGTGTGTATATGATTGGTTCATCTGTATATGGTTCTTTCCTGTCGACATCTGTTTTCCACGAGGCTGCATTCCAGACCTTCAGCAGCCATTTTTCATTGCACGGTGGGAGGGGCAGAAAGGAGGGGGTAAAGGAGTAAGGAGTGAGAAAACATCCGTTTCTCATTTTTTGAGTAAGGAATGAATACCTCTGTCACATTTTTAGTCAAAGAAAATACTACAGTTTCTCACGTGATTGCTAAGATATATATATATATATATATATATATATATATATATATATAATCGCAACAAGAAAGAAAATTAATGATAAAGAAGAAAAGAAAATAACAATATTTGAGTGGTTAAAAGAGAGAGAGGCCATAATATCGACTCCATTACACATGGGCGGAGTGTGTGTCCGTCGTCACGTCACACGCGTTCCCGCCCGCCGCCCGCGATCCCAGGATTGACGATCGCGTGCTAACATCATCACAGGGTGCGAGCGCGCATCAGTAGCCAGACTCGAGGAGGTCCCAGAGACGGAGTGATATACAACGGCAGTGCCGGCTAGTTGGCCAGACGGCCACACACTTGATCTGGACCAGCCGCCACGGCCACCCCAGACTAGTATTATCCTGATCATTTTTAGTGTTCGTGACACCCTGTTCTTGGCTCAGGATGATAGACAGTGGCTCAGTGGAAACCAGGTCATTTTTTCAGCGGGCATGCAGGAGAATGCAGTTCCCACACCTCCAGCACTGACTGTATGTAATGGTAAGGGGTGCTGGGACATGCTGCATGGGCTATCGATGCTGGGAGGTGGGTAGGGGTGGAACAAAGGAACGGTGCTCAGAGGTGAGCAGGGGTGGAGAAAAGGGGTGACTCAGAAAGTGGGAGTTCTTGCACCTATTCTCTGAGAAGAAAAAGCCCTGGTGAAACCCAACATTTTCGACCATTATCGTCACTTTTTTTTTATTTTCGGCCATTATCATCACCTTTCTTTCTATTTTCGGCCATTATTGTCACCTTTCTTTCTATTTTTGGCCATTATCATCACCTTTCTTTCTATTTTTGGCCATTATCATCACCTTTCTTTCTATTTTCGGCCATTATTGTCACCTTTCTTTCTATTTTTGGCCATTATCGCCACCTTTCTTTCTATTTTTGGCCATTATCATCACCTTTCTTTCTATTTTCGGACATTATCATCACCTTTCTTTCTATTTTCGGACATTATCATCACCTTTCTTTCTATTTTTGGCCATTATCGTCACCTTTCTTTCTATTTTCGGCCATTATCATCATCATCACCTTTCTTTCTATTTTCGGCCATTATCGTCGCCTTTCTTTCTATTTTCGGCCATTATCTTCACCTTTCTTTCTATTTTCGGCCATTATCATCACCTTTCTTTCTATTTTCGGCCATTATCATCATCATCACCTTTCTTTCTATTTTCGGCCATTATCATCGCCTTTCTTTCTATTTTCGGCCATTATCTTCACCTTTCTTTCTATTTTCGGCCATTATCATCACCTTTCTTTCTATTTTCGGCCATTATCATCACCTTTTTTTCTATTTTCGGTCATTATCGACACCTTTCTTTCTATTTTCGGCCATTATCGTTGCCTTTCTTTCTATTTTCGGCCATTATCTTCACCTTTCTTTTCTATTTTCGGACATTATCATCACCTTTCTTTCTATTTTCGGACATTATCATCACCTTTCTTTTCTATTTTCGGCCATTATCATCACCTTTCTTTTCTATTTTCGGACATTATCATCACCTTTCTTTCTATTTTCGGCCAGTATCGTCACCTTTCTTTTCTATTTTCGGCCATTATCTTCACCTTTCTTTCTATTTTCGGCCATTATCATCACCTTTCTTTCTATTTTCGGCCATTATCATCATCATCACCTTTCTTTCTATTTTCGGCCATTATCATCGCCTTTCTTTCTATTTTCGGCCATTATCTTCACCTTTCTTTCTATTTTCGGCCATTATCATCACCTTTCTTTCTATTTTCGGCCATTATCATCACCTTTTTTTCTATTTTCGGTCATTATCGACACCTTTCTTTCTATTTTCGGCCATTATCGTTGCCTTTCTTTCTATTTTCGGCCATTATCTTCACCTTTCTTTTCTATTTTCGGACATTATCATCACCTTTCTTTCTATTTTCGGACATTATCATCACCTTTCTTTTCTATTTTCGGCCATTATCATCACCTTTCTTTTCTATTTTCGGACATTATCATCACCTTTCTTTCTATTTTCGGCCAGTATCGTCACCTTTCTTTTCTATTTTCGGCCATTATCGTCACCTTTCTTTTCTATTTTCGGCCATTATCATCACCTTTTTTTCTATTTTCGGTCATTATCGACACCTTTCTTTCTATTTTCGGCCATTATCGTTGCCTTTCTTTCTATTTTCGGCCATTATCTTCACCTTTCTTTTCTATTTTCGGACATTATCATCACCTTTCTTTCTATTTTCGGACATTATCATCACCTTTCTTTTCTATTTTCGGACATTATCGTCACCTTTCTAGCTATTTTTGGCCATTATCGTCACCTTTCTTTCTATTTTCGGCCATTATCGTTACCTTTCTTTCTATTTTCGGCCATTATCGTCACCTTTCTTTCAATTTTCGGCCATTATCGTCACCTTTCTTTCAATTTTCGGCCATTATCTTCACCTTTCTTTTGTTTTTTTCGGACATTATCATCACCTTTCTTTCTATTTTCGGACATTATCATCACCTTTCTTTCTATTTTCGGACATTATCATCACCTTTCTTTTCTATTTTCGGCCATTATCGTCACCTTTCTAGCTATTTTCGGCCATTATCGTCACCTTTCTTTCTATTTTCGGCCATTATCGTTACCTTTCTTTCTATTTTCGGCCATTATCGTCACCTTTCTTTCAATTTTCGGCCATTATCGTCACCTTTCTTTCAATTTTCGGCCATTATCTTCACCTTTCTTTTGTTTTTTCGGACATTATCATCACCTTTCTTTCTATTTTTGGCCATTATCATCACCTTTCTTTGCTATTTTCGGCCATTATCGTCACCTTTCTTTTCTATTTTCGGCCATTATCTTCACCTTTCTTTTCTATTTTCGGGCATTATCGTCACCTTTCTTTCTATTTTCGGCCATTATCTTCACCTTTCTTTCTATTTTCGGACATTATCATCACCTTTTTTTCTTTTTTCGGCCATTATCATCACCTTTCTTTCTATTTTCGGCCATTATCGTCGCCTTTCTTTCTATTTTCGGCCATTATCTTCACCTTTCTTTCTATTTTTGCCCATTATCGTCACCTTTCTTTCTATTTTCGGCCATTATCATCACCTTTCTTTCTATTTTTGGCCATTATCGTCACCTTTCTTTCAATTTTCGGCCATTATCATCACCTTTCTTTAGTTTTTTTGAACATTATCGTCACCTTTCTTTCTATTTTTGGCCGATAATTTTCGATGGCTATTATCGTTTTTCTATCGGCAAAACGCCAATAACCCTATTTCCGGGTGATTAAATAAAGAATAACAGAATTGCGGAATGACCGAATGTGTTGCAGACAAAAACACAAAAGTGTCAGCAGAAGAAGAAATAAGGAGGAAAATACGGGTAAACAATATTGGGAAGACCTCACCTTTTGTTGTTGGTCCAGCATTTATTCCTCAAAACGTACTTGTGAAAGTTTTTATGTCTGCCGGTTGTGCCGTGTACGGATTGTTCTAATTTTTTTTCTCTGGGATGGATGCCGCCAAGTCTAATCACAAGTGCGTGCCGTGGCTTGTTTTGACAATCCTGAAACAAATAGGAATCACAGAATATGATATAGATAAGGCGGCACAGGAAGGTGTTTAACGACTAGGCTTAAAGTGAACCTGTAGGCTTCCAACCTCGGCTATTTTAAAGCAAAGGTTCTGCCTAAGGGAAGACACCACAGGATGTGTGCTGTAAGCTCTTCTGACTTTGGTTGGCTACAGAAACCGATTATGCCCAGTTTAAAGCTAAGCCTTAAAAACCAACCATCTCGTTTGGGAATGTGCTTACTGGCAATGAGCTGCTGTCTTTGGAGAAGGACTCTTGGCTCTAGGGTCAGGGCTTGGCTCTAAAGACTTTAACCTATGGGTGCTCAACCTCTGGCCCTCCAGCTGTTTGTGAAACTACCCATCAGGCATTGCAAGCCTGACAGTTACAAGCATGACTCCCAAAGGCAGACGAAGCAGAATAGGCTTAAGAGTAGGCTTCAGATTTGGGGTCCTTGTCTTTGGAGGAGGACTCTTGGCTCTAGGGTCAGGAATTTGACTTTAAAGACTTAAGCACATGGGTGCTTAACCTCTGGACCTTCAGCTGTTGCAAAGTTACCCATGAGGCATTGCAAGGCTCACAGTTACAAACATGACTTCCAAAGACAGATGAAACAGAATAGGCTTAAGAGTAGGCTTCAGGTTTCGAGTTCTTGACTTTGGAGAAGGGCTCTTGGGTCTAGGGTCGGGCTTGGCTTTAAAGACTTTATCCCATGGGTGCTCAACCTCTGGCCCTCCAGCTGTTTGAAATTTTACCCATGAGCCTTTGCAAGGCTCACAGTTACAAGAATGACTTCCAAAGGCAGAGGCATGATGATGGGACTTGTAGTTTTGCAACCTCTGGAGGGCCACAGGTTGAGCACCCATGCTTTAACCCTTATAAACAAAGTGAAAAAATTATCAGAGGACAAGAAAGAATAGAGTTAAGATTAGGCTTCAAATAAAAAGAAATGGTGGACATCTTGGGGTGTATGACTGGGGGTAGGGGAGACTACCTGCATCACCCTGACCCTCTGGTATTTTTGTTTTTAATACCTATACATATATGTTCTTGGCATCACCACTGCTACTTCCTGGACATTCTTCTTAGGACTGAGAAATGCTCATGTATGACTTGGGAGCGCCGCTTGTTTCCGGAAGTACCGCAAGCCCAACTTCCATGATCAATAAAGTGGGTGTAAATGGCAGCTTAGGCTCACTGGAAATGGGCAGAAGGGCAAAATGTCCTGCTCTGAAAGGACTGCCAGCGCTGATCCAAGGAGGAAGTTGGGGACCGACCTGGAGTGTAGAGTAGGTAGGTAGAAACCAGGGGAATGCAAACATTTAAAAAAAAAAAAAAAGTTCCAGCCTAATGGGCAATAAAGATTAAAAAAAAAAAATCAGCACATGGAACATTACCTAAGAGTCCATGCAATGTGTCCCTTGTGCTGATGGTTGTAGATTTAGTTGAAAATCTTCCTCCACCAATTCCTCCCTGCCACCGTGATCTTCCAGTGCAGGTTACCAGAGCTGAGGGACCTGTCACATGAACTAATCAAGAGTGCTGATTACACCCACCCTTCTCCCCCCCCCACCTCCATTTATAGAAAATGTAGTATTGTTTCCATAATTGAAAAGAGGGGGACCTTTCATTCATCGGCCTGTCTTCCATTCATCCTGTAGAAGCTGTAGTACCGCTTCTATGAATGGAGGAGGAGTGCAGAAAGAATAGGTATAGTTGGCACTCTTGATGAGTCCCTCTGACACCTAAAGATTATGGTGATGTGGTATGGAAGATGGGTGGGTGGAGGAAGATTCCAACTCTTGTGAGTGCATATGACTGGTTCTATGGCTTTATTAAAATGTGTGTTGATGGAGGACTAAAGATTTCAAATAAATCTCAAGTCATCAGCACAAGGGACACATTGCATTTACTCTTAAGAAGTGTCCCTTGTGCTGTTTATTATTATTTTTTTCACTTTTTTTGACTAAGCTTAGGCTTTAAAAACTGAATTTCTTGGCAAACGTTGAAAATGTTCCAAAACGATAAAAAAAAAAAAGCTAGAAAGAAATTAAATAAATTTCGTTACTCAGTGGACAATATGGTTATTGTGTTTGTTGGCAGCCAAGGACCTCACGTAGGCATAAAAAGCACATGCAGGAGGTGATAAAGTGTTTTGTAATTGGTCTTTGTGAACTAATTAATATCGCGTACACCAATAAAACAGAGTAACAATCAGCCAAGCATAAATCCTCCACTTCTTCTATGTAGATAAAGGGAGGCTTATTAAATGGCACTCCAATGTTGTAAATTGAAATGGATTATTCTTACGGGTTTATAGCAATGGTTATGCGACTCTCAACGCCAATATAGTGAAAGTTACAGTTTATATAACTGTCTGGAGGATTTCAGTATTGTGTGTGGCAGGCAATCTCACCTGCTCATAGGCTGGAGCTGTTTTTAGGAAAGGAAAGAGCGGGGGTGACTGTCACAAAATGACCCCCTGCAGCCTCTACCGTCTACAGAAGTGCCAAGTTCCATGCACAGGTATCAAGCACTGTAAGGCTCACCCCATTTTCACTGCTCAAAAACTAGCTGGTTAGTGTAGTCACTGATGGCAGCCCCGGGTCCTTTAAGGCAAGCAGGCTTACCAGTACTTGGTTGCCCTCAGGACTTGATACACAATGCTAAATGTATTGTAAAGGAGTACCTGTGGTCCTTCAACTAGTCAGGCATGGTTTGTTGTTAAAGCAGTTGAGTAGCCAGTAGTGAAATTCCATGGCAGGCAGAGGTCAAGGTTGGTGGCAGTCAGTTGCACAATCCTGGAACAGGCAGCGGTCAAGGCAGACACCTGGGCGTCAGGAGGCAGAGTTGAGACTGCCAGAGAAAGAACAGCAAGTTCACATTATGGGGATTTTTTTATTTTTTTTCAAGTCATGTTCATGTCTTAGAAAAGCAACGCACTTTCACACATAGCTTTAATGAGTTTTTGCACTTCCTGAAAAAACGCTACTCGGAGGGGAAGATGTCTCATCAGTAAAGAAAAAATAGAGCATGCAACAACGAGAGAAGCCCGGAGTGGGATGTAGGCTAGGCGCAGGGCTGACATAACAGGGTAGCAGGGTGAAACAGGCAGCAGAGGAGTTAAAAATAGTGGGAGTGTACTGGCCAGGGTAGAGGGTGGCTTTGGAAGTTTTTCCTAGGGGGGCTAGGAGGGACCAAGGTCCGAGGCTCAGTCCCTTGCCACAGGAAGATGAAGCAGTGACCACCCTTCCGCCCTTAATGTTTTGTTTTTAGGTTAATGGTGATGTGTTATGCTGATTGGAAGGATGGGGTGGCAGTTGGGGACCTTTGGAATTGTTGGGAATTAAGAACAACATGGCAGAAGTGGGGAACCATCTTGGTGTGGGATCCTCAGTTGATGCCAGTTAACCGAGGTATTGGTATCAGCGTGGAAGGTGTAGAGTGGAGGCCACGACTGGGGACCTTGTGTGGATACGCTCATACGAGGATAAATTTGGTTGGTGAGTGAGTAACTTGTATAGCGTTACAAATGGCCTCAAGGCACTGTATCCAATGTCATCGTCCAGCCACGCGTCAGAATAGATGTGTCTTAAGTTTTTTCTGAAGGCCCCGGTGGTTCACTTCCATCCGAATGTCTGTAGGTAGAACGTTTCATAGCTGCGATCCTTGAACTGCGAATCTTTCTTCTCCTTTAGAATTGTAGGGGGACTTGGGGATGTGGAGGAGGTTCTGATTAGTTGATCGTAGGGCCCGATTTTGGGCGTAGTGCTTCCAAGGATCCTCAACATTGGTTAAGATGTATCTGGGGGGGGGGGGGAATATTGTTTTTTGTAAATAAAGGTTATGGTTTAAAATGTTTAATAAAATGGCCGGTGCGGCCAACTTACTCCATAACAGGTGTTGTCTGGTTATTTAACAGGTTATGTGGGGGGTGTAGAATTAAGAGGTAACAAGAGGTTTCATAGGCTATACCATAGTCATGTTGGATGGTATTAAAAGCCAGAGACGTTCCCACGTCCCTGTGTTCTTCTGCCTGTACTTGAGGGCCTCCTAAACAGCCACGTATTTAGAAGGATGCTGATGAATCTGAAGAGCGTCTGTGCAGAACAAGGAAAAGATTTTCGACATTTTCCAAAGCTCCGCTGTGCTGAAGAGCATTCTGTAACCCCCACCCACCACCTTCCCCTTCCCTCCTCTGTACCCCCAAACCTGACAATCCATTCCTGGTTTGAGTGCTTTGTTAATTACCTGTTCTCATTGACCTTAATAACCAGCCACAAAAACCAATTGCAGAAGCTTTAATCCCACTATACGGAGAGTTTAAGGGTCATTAGGAACGTTCAATTAGAGGGAGCTGCTGTAATTAGCTCCTTGCTTTGTGTCTTTGCGCAGTAGGATGTTTGCAGTTTCTCGTTCTTCTTCCCCGGCTTTGTCGAGGATTTCCTAATGTTTAATGTCTTCTTCCAAGCAAATGTGTTGAAAATTTCTTTCAATCAGCACCAGGAAGCTGTAACCCCGACGCAGCTTTGTAATAATATTGTTTTAATGGTACCCTCAGTTCTCCGGAGCCATTACAAGCCTCGCATTTTTCATCGCTTTGGGACGAAGTCAAGGTCTTCATCTCCGGTAAACACACGGAGATCCCACCAGCGGGGGCTGAAAGATGAATTGCCACTAATAGGAGGGAGACGGACGCCAGACCAATTCATTATGGAAGGAGTTTGCAGGTTTACAAAGAGAGGACACTGCTTTTAGGCTGAATGGGAGCAATATTTCACCGGCAGCTGCCAGATCGAGAAGTCTTTTGGAAGACTTTTACAACTTGGCATTATTAATCACTTGATGAGAGGCGAAGATGTATGGCCAAGCTGATGGTTTGTTGGCCAAATGTCAACCCGAAAAAGGAAAAAAAAATTCATATTTCATGAAAGATTTGCACATGACAATCTCAGGTGTATACTAAAAACACCAGCACAACACATAAAAATACACTCATCTGCCACTTTATTAGGTACATCTGTAGAATGGCTTGGTAACACAAATTGCTAATCAGCCAATCATATTGGCAGGAACTCACGTGGTAAAGACGACTTGCTGAAGTTCAAGCCAAGCATCAGAATTGGGAAGAACGTGGATTGACATGACTTTGAACGTCGCATGGTTGTTGGTGCCAGACGAGCTGGTCTGAGCATTTCTGGGATTTTCACACACAACCATCTCTCGGGTTTACAGAGAATGGTGGGAAAAAGAGAAGATATCCAGGAAACTAAGGGTACAATTGGCACAGGATCTCCAAAATTGGACAATAGAAGATAGGAAAAAACATTGTCTGGTCTGTTGAGTCTGGATTTTAGCTGCAATATTCAGATGGTGGGCTTAGAATTTGGTGCATGGATCCATCCTGCTTTGTATCACCGGTTAAGGCTGGTGGTGGTGGTGTAATGGTGTGGGGGTATTTTCTTTGCACACTTCGGACGCTTAGTACCAATTAAGCATTGTTTAAACACAGCGGCCTACGTATGTATTGTTGCTTCCTCCAGCGTCCATAATGGATGCAATGCCTGGCTCCTCCAGGGTCTTCCTTCAGCTCACTGTCTGTAATGGGTGCAATGCCTGGCTCCTCCAGGGTCTTCCTCCAGCTCCCTGTCCTTAATAGGTGCAATGCCTGGCTCCTGCAGGCTCTTTCTCCAGCTCCTTGTCTGTAGTGGGTTCAATGCCTGGCTACTCCATGCTCTTTCTACAGCTCCCTGTCCATAATGGGTCCACTTCTTGGCTCCTCCAGGCTCTTTCTTCAGCTCCCTGTCTGTAGTGGGTGCAATGCCTGGCTCCTGCAGGCTCTTTCTCCAGCTCCCTCTCCATAATGGGTGCAATGCCTGGCTCCTCCAGGGTCTTCCTCCAGCTCCCTGTCCTTAATAGGTGCAATGCCTGGCTCCTGCAGGCTCTTTCTCCAGCTCCCTGTCTGTAATGGGTGCAATGCCTGGCTCCTCCAGGCACTTTCTCCAGCTCCCTGTCCGTAATGGGTGCAATGCCTGACTCTTCCAGGCTCTTTCTCCAGCTCCCTGTTCGTAATGGGTGCAATGCCTGACTCCTCCAGGCTCTTTCTCCAGCTTCTTTTCCGTAATGGGTGCAATGCCTGGCTCCTGGAAACTCTTCCTTTCAGTTGGATAGCTGGAGGGAAGGGCTATTCAGTGTGAGAGTGGTGATGACCACTCTCATATTCCATTGCGAACTAGAAGTTCATCTGCTGTAGTTCATTATTTTGTGTCGATCCTCCACAGCCATGCTGATTTGAAAAGTGACAACTGCTGTGGGAAAGAAGAACCCCCACCCACTGTCACAGGGAAGATGCTTTTTTGGGTGGGGGCTCCCATCTGCACCATGTTACACCCTAAATATAGATGAAAAATAGTGCAAAAGGTAGAGTTTGCATTTAAGAATGTGTTAATACCCGAATGTCGATAACCAGGCAATGGGTTACCTTTTTAACCCAACCCTTGACCCATTTATATATATACCTTCCCCACTCTGCTGTCCCAACTCCATGATGTATGCTGTGGGAGCTGACACAAGCTTAACGACATGTCGTTCTTCTAACAAGTGTCAGAAACCATGAATCAGACTTAGACAGAAGTACAGTTAAATCACACTTGTTTAATAATAATAGTAAAAAGATAAATAGTGTAAGCGTAGTCAAAACATAGCTAGAGTTTAGGAACCAGATCGGATAGTCAGCCAAGCCAAATGTCAGAGGGCCAGAAAAGAACGTGTAGAACAGCAAGCGGGGTCAGGAGCCAGAAGGAACATCAGCCAAGCAAGTCTTCAACAGGAACGCAGGAGATGGTCTCTGTGATGTTGACCAAGGTAGAGAGCAACTGAGCTGGAAGGCTTAAGTAGGCAGGACTGACAAGCAGGATCATCAACAGGTGAGTCACTGTGGAGAGATAGGAGCTGGCAATTAGATGACAGTTGAGCGGACAGCTGACCAGGGCGAAGGCAGAGAGCAACTGAACTGGAAGGCTTAGTTAGGCAGGACTGACGTGCAGGATCATCAACAGGTGAGTCACTGTGGAGAGATAGTAGCTGGCAATTAGCTGACAGCTGAGCGGCCAGCTGACCAAGGCGAACGCAGAGAGCAATTGAGCTGGAAGGCTTAAGTAAGCAGGACTGACGAGCAGGATATCATCAACAGGTGAGTCACTATGGAGAGATAGGAGCTGGCAATTAGCCGACAGCTGAGTGGCCAGCTCAGAGAAGGAAGGGCTGAGACAGTGGTCATGCCTGCCAATTGGCCAACAGGCGGAGGAGGTCCTGTGCTCCCCCATACCCCAGAAACATCTGCAGCTCATGCTATTTAGTGGCAGCTTCTACAGAGTCACTGAGCAGTGAGAGGGGTGGGAATAGGTGGCCGGGAAGGTGGGGTTTAAAGAGACCTTGTCACTTAACCCTAAAGGGGCAAAGAAACAATTATCGCTTTAAAGAACATTTCCTTTTCCTTGCCCAATTTTCATTGCTCTACAACGTCACCCTCCGTTCTCTTGCCTACATGCTCCTAAAGCTCCCCAATCTTGCCAGGCTCGCTATTATTTCCCTTGTGACTTTAAGCCATCAGTGGATTAATTGACAAATGGAGCCTCGTTCATTTGAAGGCAGTGTTTTTCCATTAAAATGTCATTTTCTGGTCCAGAACCTGCAAATCTTCCTGATTTTTGGTACTTAAAAGCTTCTGCTGTCAGGAAGATCATCAATAGAGATGGAAATACGGTTAAATTAGCACTTAACATAAATTATTCAATGAATTATCTTCAGGCAAGAGGATGGCACCCTTTCTAGACCGCCTAGACCTTCAGGATGAAGTGACTAAGGGCAGTGCGTTGTGGGCTTTGCCCAATCCTGGGGTGGTGCAGAGTTGGACTTGGACTTCTTGAGTAGAAGGGTGCAAATCCACCATAGACTGCGCATAAATATATTCTGTATGCAGGAATGTGGGAATGTTGCCACACGTAGAACACATTTTTTTTATATTTGAAGCATATAGAACTATATAGCTAATTGACATGTGCACTGCCAAAAAATGTGTTCATTTTCGTTTGAAAAAAAATGTTTGTCGGGTCATTCGTTAAGATCGGAATTCGTAAATTCGTACATTCGTAAATTCAAATTTGTTCATTCGTACATTCTTACATTCGAAAATCCAAAAATCTGAAATAATAACTAACTAATAATAACTTAACTATTACTAACTATTAAATTATCGGTATTGGAATTTCCTTTCAAATTTGGCTGTTAGTGACTGTAACGAATACAAATTTTTCCGAAGTTACGAATTACCTGGAATAATAAATGCTGCATCTAAACAAATGGAACGCAACACATTAAAAATAAATAATAATAAAACATTTTTATTAGTATTATATTTTATTATTCATTTATTATGTTCCATTCATTTAGATACAGCTTTCGTTTTTTTCGGAAAATAATGCGTAACTATCTAAATGAATGGAACATAATAAATTAATAATACAAAATAATGCTAATAAAAACGTTTTATTATTATTTATTTTTAATTTGTTCCATTCATTTAGATACAGCATTCGTTATTTCGGAAAATAATGCGTAACTATCTAAATGAATGGAACATAATAAATTAATAATAAAAAAATAATGCTAATAAAAAAGTTTTATTTATTAATTTAAATAAGTTCCGTTTATTAATTTAAATAAGTTTAGTTCCGTTACATTTGTTTAGATGCAGCATTTGTTATTTTGGGTAATTCGTCACTTCGGAAAAATTTGTTACGTTCACTAACAGCCAAATTTGAAAGGGAATTCCAATATCTATAATTTAATAGTTAGTAATAGTTAATTTTTTTTTTCAGATTTTTGAATTTCCGAATTTACTAATTTCCTTATTTTTATTGCGACTGCGACATTATGGCGGACACATCGGACACTTTTGACACCATTTTGGAACCATTGTCATTTTTACAGCGGTCAGTGCTATAACTAATGCACTGATGGCTGTAAAAATGACACTGGCAGGGAAGGGGTTAACCTGTAAGGGGCGCTAAAGGGGTTAAGTGTGTCCTAGGGAGTGATTCTAACTGTTAGGGGACATGGCTACAAGTGACATGTCACTGATCGCTGTTCCCGATGAGAGGGAACAGACGATCAGTGACATGTCACTAAAAACAACGGGGAGATGTTGTGTTTACACTGACATCTCCCTGTTCTTCAGCTCTGTGACACTGACATTGAGTCTGTGGGTCATGAGGGCCTGGTTAAGGAGCTTGCGAGACCACACGGCGGCAAATTAAAGGGGACGTACCTGTACGCCCATTTGCCCAGCTGTGCCATTCTGTCGACCTATAAGTTCATGCGGCGGTCCTTAAGCGGTTGATAAATAATAATAAAACGTTTTTATTATTGTTATTTATTATTATTAATTCATTACGTTCCATTCGTTTAAATACAGCATTCGTTATTTCTGAAAATAATGCGTACCTTCAGATAAATTCGTATTCATTACGTTCACCAACAGCCAAATTTTAAAGGAAATTCCAATACCTATAATTTAATAGTTAAGTTATTATTAGTTTATTATTATTTTAGATTTACTAATTTCTGAATTTACTAATTTCCAAATTGACTAATTTATGAATTTACTAATTTATGAATTTCCGAATTTACTAATTTCCTAATTTACTCATTTCCATATTTATTAACAAATTTACTAATTTCCCGAATTTACTTATTTACTAATTTCTGAATTTACTCATTTCCGAATTTACTCATTTCCGATTTTATGAATTTACAAATTTGCTAATTTCCGAATTTACAAATTTTCTGAATTTACAAATTTCCGAATGTACTAATTTACTAATTTCTGAATTTCCGAATTTACTCCTTTCCGAATTTACTCCTTTCCGAATTTACTCCTTTCCGAATTTACTCCTTTCCAAATTTACTCCTTTCCAAATTTACTCCTTTCCGAATTTATCATTTCCGAATTTATCATTTCCGAATTTATCATTTCCGAATTTATCATTTCCGAATTTATCATTTCCGAATGTACTCATTTCCGAATTTACTAATTTACTAATTTACTCATTTCCGAATTGATAAATTCCTGAATGTACTAATTTCCGAATTTACTAATTTACTCATTTCCAAATTTACTCATTTCCAAATTTACTCATTTCCAAATTTACTCATTTCCGAATTTATGAATTTATGAATTTATGAATTCCTGAATGTACTAATTTACAAATTTCTGAATGTACTAATTTCCGAATGCACTAATTCCCGAATGTACTAACTTATGAATTTACGAACTTATGAATTTACAAATATTCTAATTTACGAATATTTGGAAAAATTTGTTTTTATCGGGGTTTCGTTCGGATATTTCCGAATTAACGAATTTGTCGAAATTTATAAAAAAAAACGATTTTGGAACGAAACAAATTGCACGTGTCTAAAAAGATGTGTTATAACAGGAGGGGGGGACGCAGCAGAATAGTGGGAAGTCGTTGTCATTTAATGTTCAATTAAAAGAAATTAAAAGATGCAGATAACCCTTTTAGAAAAATATTTTGGGTTAAGGCCACTTCTAAACAGTTCTGGTTTATTAAAGGCCAGGCAAAGCAATTCTTTGACTGAAACAAAGTCCGTCCGTCCAACTTGTTCCGTAAAGGAAATGCGTTCCTCACCCCCACGTTACCTGCGTTTGCGGTTCTTGTCGCCCCGTGTGATCTCCCGATATGATTTTCAATTTCCTGAGTCCTTCTGCTGGTTTGTCTAGATACCGGCGGCATCTTAAGGTACTTTCCTGAGCTTGACCCTTCCGCCGTGAACCCGCACAGCCGGCATTTCCTTCTTCATTTTTTTTTTTAGCTTTGAAGCCTGGATCTCGTTCTGGCACATCCATTACTCTGAAAAATGCTTTTCTCGCCCAGCTTTACTTATTAATATCCTTCAGGCGTTTTTAAATTCCCTTTTCTGCAGATGAGAACGAGAGGAGAACTACCTTAGTTTGGGGCCGTTCCGGGAGCTTCAGGTAATCTCTTATAACAAGATGCAATTACACCATGTTATGGGATTAAATGGCTCCAACATGCCACTGTTAAAATCCTCCGAGTGAAACTCCCAGAAGTGGTGTAAGTCGACTCCTTATATTCGTATTTTTAGTGAAGCTAAGAAAGAAGTAGGAAAAGAAAATAAGAAAAAAAAAGTATTATCCTTATGGTTGACGTGTTGTCGTGTGTAAACGCTCACGTGCCGGCATTGATTAAAGTCTATCTAAAGCCAAAAGTTTGTTTTTAGTTTTGGATAGAGTAGGGCAGCCTTTCTCAACCGGAGGTTCCATGGAGCCCTGTGGGCCGGGGTTGTCTTAACCACATGCCGACCAGCGCACGATGGCACAGCCGGGCATATGGGCGCACAGGTACGTCCGCTTTAAGATGCCCACAACTTGTCGGCGTGCGCACGCCCGCCGCGAGCTCCGTGAGTCCGACTGTGGGTCCAGTGGACTCGAAGTCCGGGGGGGTTCCCGCAATTGTCTCACAGAGAGGAAGAACGGGGAAATGCTGATGTAAACAAGGCATTTCCCTGTTCTTCCTAGTGACAGGACACTGATCACAGCTCCTTGTAATTGGAAGCGGTGATCAGTGTCGTGTCACATGGCTGGGCATACACGTATGTCCCCTTTTAAGATGCAGCATTGTGGGTGCTTGCGTGCCCACAGCGAACTCTGTGAGTCCAACCACTGGTCCTGTGGACTCGATGTCCGTGGGGGTACCCGCAATTGTCTCACGGAGGGGAAGAGGAAGAGGAAATGCTGATGTAAGCAAAGCATTTCCTCGTTCTTCATAGTGACAGGACACTGATCGCCGCTCCCTGTATCGGGAGCGGTGATCAGTGTCATGTCACAAGGCTGGGCATATGGGCGTACAGGTAGGTCCCCTTTAAGATGCGGCATTGTAGGCGCACGCGCCCGCCGCAAGCTCTGTGAGTCCGACTGCGTGTCCCACGGACTCGATGTCCGCGGGGATGCGATCGTCTCATGGAGAGGAAGAACGGGGAGATTTTTTTTCAAAATTGACGCTCTATTTTTGTTTTATGGCGCAAAAAATAAAAACCGCAGAGGTGATCAAAAATACCACCTCTCCTCTGTGGCAGCTTCCAGCTCCTCTCCTCCTTCTCCTAGGCATCCAATAGGATCGTCTGTCCTTTCAGCCAATCAGGTGATGGATATCGGACCTGCTGCCCAATTGGCAGGGAAGGAGGATCAGTGTTGCAACGGCGAATATTCCTTTGCTGTGCCAACACACCTGGGTGGGCTACGGGAGCCCACCTGATTTTGAAGCCTGGTGCTTTAAAAAGATGTCCTTTCCCCGTTGAAATTCATGCGCCGGTGTCCTGAAAGGTGCCAGACGCATAAATAGAGGAGGATAGATGGACGGGAGGGGGGGCGGCGTCCAGGCGCCCTTAATGGACCGGCCTCCCCTGCTTAAAGCGGAACTTCACCCAAAAGGGGAAATTCTGCCTATTTGCACCCCCATTTGCCACTTGTTGGGGTACCTCTGGTTTTGTTTTGACAGGTACCCGCTCCCACTTCTGGTTTGATCACCTCAGGGCTGGACTGGGACAGAAATTTGGCCCTGGACTTCTTTCAGACTGGCCCACTTTAACAGGTCTCTCCCATGGCGGCCAGACAACTCCCGCAACCCCCCCGACCACCCAAGCCCCCACTCCTCCTTCACTAGCCACTAGCCATTCTTCTTTATTAGAGTAGAACGGCTGGTACTGGTACTCTTATAGGCAGTACCAGTGGGGAAGCTAGACATTATTTCACCCGGGGAAAATAATCAGTTCGGTGCCCCCCCTTATGGGTCAAGGGAGAAGCTCCCAGGCCATAGCTGTTGAGTCAGCTGTCTGTCCCCTCCCCACTGCTCCTGTAGTCCCCCCTGCTCCTTTGGTCCTCCCCCTGCTTCTTTGTTCCCCCCCAGGTGAGAGGAGGTGAGCGCTGTGGGAAAGGATAGACAGAGGAGTGGATGGGGGTGGCGGTCCACTGTTAATGAAGCCGGCCCACTGAGCCATCGGCCCACCGGGAAACTCCCTGTAGTCCCAATGGCCAGTCCATCCCTGGATCACCTTGTTGATTTATTAAAGTAAAGCGTGTCCGTGGCATACTGTGCGTCCACTTTGTAAAGTTACTGTAAAAGTAACTGTAACTGTAAAGTTACTGTACCGTGATGCATTCATGTCTATCCTCCTATACTCTACAAGCAACTACCGGCTTTATTTTCATTGTTTGTGACGGGATGTGGAAAGGGAAAACACATCTTCACCTGAGTGTAGTTAACAAAGAATTGTTACATGTGTGGATGCCAATCCTTATAAATATTTTTTTTTTTCATATTTGCTTTTTTATAGTATACAATGACCTCTGGTTAGCGGTAAATTCTCATCATTTTAAGGGCTAATAAATCTATGTGAATTTATGCCGCGAGCTGCTCAAAATACAGCAGCGTCCGTAAATTTGAATCTTTGATAGATCTGAAAAACGGGATTTCCATTAATGACGTGCAGAGTAAAAACATAATTTTGTACTAATTTTATTAAAGCGTTATTCTAGCCGCCTATTTTCTGTGATGGAAGGATCACACATGTGTTCTCGACCACGATCTCCACATGCGCCAAACCTTCGTAAACAATAGTTTACGTTTTATAGGGGGGGGGGGGGGCATTATATGTCTTTAGGAAACTGGCCATTTACACACTCTAATGCAGGGGTACTAAACTTTACTGGGACCGGGGCCCAGAAAATTCCACCAAAACCTTACACGTCCAACAGTAATAATTAAAAAAAAAAAACACAATAAAGTGTGGGAATGCAAAATATATCTTCACATGCTGGAAGATTTGGATAGCACTGGGTGTCACTGTGGGGTTGGAAATGCGGGTTCAGAAACGGATTAGGGGACTTGGTGGCTTTGTAGAGGAGGCTAGGGGGAGATGTGGTCTCAGGAGAGGCTAAAGAGGGCTGAATATCTCTCCAGGACTTTGCAGGAGCATTGGAGGGTGCTGCGGGGACTGTGGAAGTTTGGGAGTAGTGTGGGTCACTGATGGAGATTGGGGCACTTTGGGGGGCTTGGAGCTCTGCAGTAGACTGGGAGGGACTGCAGGTGGCTGGAGGGCACTGTGAGAGGTTGGGAGGGAGGTTTTAGTGTCAGAGGTTGGGGGCACTATGGGGGTTAGGAGGAGAGTGTGGGTGACTGTTGGAGGTTGGGGGCACTATGGGGGACTTGTGGCTTTGCTGTAGGTTGGGGGGGCACTGTGGGAGGTTGGGAGGGAGGTTTTAGTGTTTGTTAGAGGTTGGGGCACTATGAGGGGTTGGGAGGAGGGTGTGGTTGACTGTAAGAGATTTGGGTGCACTATGGAGGACTTGGGGCTTTGCCATAGGTTGGGGGGCACTGCAGGCGGCTGGAGAGCATTGTGGGAGGTTGGGAGGGGGGTTGAGTGTCTGTTAGAGGTTTGGGGCACTATGGGAGTTGGGAGGAGGGTGTGGGTGACTGTTGGAGGTTGGGGGCACTATGGGGGACTTGGGGCTTTTCTGTAGGTTGGCACTGCAGGTGGCTGGAGAGCATTGTGGGAGGAGGGTGGGGGTGACTGTTAGAGGTTGGGGGCCCTCTGGGGGGTTGGGAGGAGGGTGTAGGTGGCTGTTGGCGGTTTGGGGGCACTATGGGGGACTTGGGGCTTTTTCGTAGGTTGGGCAGGCACTGCAGGTGGCTGGAGAAAATTGTGGGAGGTAGGGAGAAGGGTTTGAGTGACTGTTGGAAGTTGGGGGCACTAGGGGGGGTGGAAGGAGGGTGTGGGTGACTGTTGAAGGTTGGAGGCACTATAGGGAGTTGGGAGGAGGGTGTGGGTGACTGTTGGAGGTTGGGGGCCATATGGGGGACTTGAGGCTCTGCCGTAGGCTGGGGGGCACTGCAGGTGGCTGGAGAGCATTGTGGGAGGTTGGGAGGACTATTTGGGTTTCTGAGGTTGGGGGCACTATGGGGGGGCTGTGAGGAAGGTGTGGGTGACCATGGGAGGTTGGGGGCACTATGGTGGGTTGGGAGGAGGGTGTTGGGTGACTGTTGGAGGTTGGGGACACTATGGAGGACTTGAGGCTCTGCCGTAGGCTGGGGGGCACTGCAGGTGGTCTGGAGGCCGCTGTTGGAGGTTGGGAGGAAAGTGTGAGGTTTTCTGTTGAAGGTTGGGGGGCACTATAGGGGGCTTGCAGTTCTGCATTTGGCTGGAGGGCACTGTGAGAGGTTGGAGAGCACTGTGGGTGGTTGCGGGAAGGGGGCATTGTGGGGGCTTTACATACACTTTAATATTTTTTAGCCACAAGAGGTGTGTCAACATACCTGTTGCTGTTTCTTGTCAGTGAATTTAAAAATGAAAAGCACAACTTTGGGCATTAACAACATTTTTTTTTAAATCCCGAACGATGACGTGGGCTCACCCGAGGGGTAGGGTCTAAGCACGAATCGGGGTTCACCAAAGCTCCTGATGATGGAGATGGGCTTTGCTGCCTGTTAGTACCAGGTGGCGGTACTCAGTATCGCCTCACCGAAAGGCTCCAGTAGTAGATATAGTAGATGGGGGATCAAGCAGAAGTTCAGTCAGTAAAGAAGTGAAAGGTTGGTAACAAATAGTTGCAGAATGGGATTTAACTGAAGCGTAGTCGAGGAACAAGCCAAGGCCAGATACGAACAGTGGTGAAGATACGGACGGCAACAGGAAACACCAGAGCAAGATACAGTATTAGCTAGAAAGATCACAACAATCTGGAAAACAGGAAGTGCAAAGACATGGCTTTAATATGAAGTTCATGGGAGGAGGAAAGGGTTCAAGGTTCACCAGAAATCAGGCATGGTCGAAAGGATCAGAGAAGAAGCTGTCCAACATCTCAGGTGGCTCAGCAAGAACTACTGCCAGACGCAGCCGGGGTCGTCAGGTTCATATCCCGGTCCTGACAGCAGTATCCAGTCCCTCTGTTCGAGAGGGACTGGATACAGTCTCCAGCCCCAGCTTAAACTGGAATATGGAAGACTAGGAGTAAAAGATAAAGAATTAACATAGTAAGTAATTAAATCAACTGCTGAAGGTGCTTAAAAGAAACGGAGGGTTTAATATCACTTTAAATCCTTTATGAGCTGGGGTAGTGGGGGGGGGGGGCTAGTTTTAATAATTCAGTTAAAATGCCCGGAGGAAAGGAACACTCCAATAAGGAGAAGGGTCAGCAATTGCCGCCTACATAACTCTCTCGTGACAGGTCTACTTTAATTCCGGGCTTGTCAGCTGAGCTGGATAATGAAGCTCCAGGAATGCTAGCGCTCCAATTCCAAAGCTTAAATAAAATCTAAATAACGTTTATTACAGCAAGTAATTCCATTAATTCAGAGAATTGACATCTTAAGTCGGAATTAATCAATGAAATTAAATTTCTGTTCTTGCAGAATAAACAGGTATTTGGTCCTCTTGGCCGCTGCGAGGTAGGAATTTGTGAGCCGCACCAGCCGAGGAATTGGCTGAAGATCGCATAATGGAGTGCAGACTTCTCTGTATAGGGGGTCGGGGAAGGAGAACTCCGTACAAGTTCTATTATGCTTCCCCGCTTCATGACCAGGCCATTTTTTGGAAAGGGTGGCTCCATAGGATGCTGCAGGAGAAAGGAGCCACCCAGAGACAGGAAAACCTGGGGCAACGGTCATGGTACCAGCTTAACCACTTCACCTGTCGAAAACGTACCTCCTCATGACCAGGTAATTTTTTGCAAATGGTGGCTCCATAGGACGCTGCAGGAGATAGGAGCCACCCTGAGACAAAAAAACCTGGAGCAACGGTCATGGTACCAGCTTAACCACTTCACCTGTCGGAAATTTCCATCCCCATGACCAGGACATTTTTTGCAAAGGGTGGCTCCATAGGACCCTGCAGGAGATAGGAGCCACCCTGAGACAAAAAAAACCTGGAGCAACGGTCATGGCATCAGCTTAACCACTTCACCTCTCGAAAATGTCCATCCTCATGACCAGGCCATTTTTTTTGCAAAGGGTGGCTCCATAGGACGCTGAAGGAGAAAAAAGCCACCCTGAGACAGGAAAACCTGGGGCAACGATCATGGTACCATCTTAACCACTTCACCTCTCGTAAAAATTTCCCTCCTTGTGACCAGGCCATTTTTGCAAAGGGTGGCATCCTTGAATGCTGCAAGAGAAAGGAGCCACCCTGAGACAGAAAACCTGGAGCAAGGGTCATGGTACCAGCTTAACCACTTCACCTCTCGAAAATTTCCCTCCTCATAACCAGGACATTTTTTGCAAAGAGTGGTGAAGAGTTGTGTAAAAAAAAAAAAATCATGTAAAACAAAAGTTCATAAGTGAAAAGGATCCAAAAAAAATTGTCCATCATGGATTTGTAATGAAAAGGAGCATCCACATAGCAAAAATACATTTAAAACTAGATTTTTTACTCACAATGTCATTGAATAAAACATGCATTTCAAAAGGCAGCAAGCAGAATGGAAGCAAAATCAGCTTGTGTACACAGCAGGATAGGCGTTGACGTGGCGTGCATAGACTCCTCCCTACATGTTTCGTCACAACTGACGTCCTCATTCTTGTATATTGATTGGTTTGCGCAAAAAGTATAGCATCTACAAACTATGGGATTGATTTATGGAATTACAGCGACTTCTAGTGGGACTGTGACATTGTGGTGGACAGTCGGACATTAACTGACACTTTTGATCCCGCTTCCGCCGTCTGTAGTGCCCCAATAGTGTGCCCCAGCCTCTCATCCTCAAGTTGAGACCCCTACAGGTCTAGTAAAGTCTGTTAAATATCCTTGATGGGAAAAAACAGCAGACCCCTTTCCTTGGCGCATCCAGCCAGATCAGGTGCCGTATTTTTCACGACATAAGACCAGCGAGTCCGATTAGTACAGATCAGACTGGGGTTCCCGGTCACCCTGTGCCCTAATAAACACAGGGTGACTTACACATAGGAGGTGCGAGGGGAGCTGAAGCAAGGGTTTGCCAACTCCTCTAAGGGTTTCTGTGTTCCCCCGCCCAAAGTGACTCCCGTCACAGAGCAACTTTCTGCTCATGGAGCTCTGAGAACCGAGCGATCTGTAGTCTTTGATCGCTCGGTTCTCAGCCTCAGAGCTGGCGAGCGGCAGATGCAGCATCCACCTAGGTAAGTATGATCTTTGAAAAAAGATAAAAAAAGGCTGAACCTCTCTTTTTATTGCGATTTGGTACTTTTTATACAAAATATAAAATATTGCAGCCGCGCTGTTGTGTTTCTGTTGTTTCCTAAGCCGCCGTTGTTTCCTAAGCCGCGATGGTGTCTCTCTGTGGAGCTTACATCGCCTCTTTGATTCCATAACCAAGAGAATTAAATATTAACTTGTGTTCCATTGTAGAGGAACAATGCAAAGCGATATTGTATGCACAAATAAAAAAGGAACCATAACCGTACACATGTACAGCCTGCGATATGGGGGTTGGATAACTCGGGCGGTAGAAGCGCTGTTAGTGGCGCCCATGTCAGTCTGAACTGTGTCTGTTTTTTAAAGGCTTGACTGCCCACTGGCTACACTTCAGCAACTATAAAACAACAAAAAGAGAGGGCGCCCCGACCTAGTGCATTACCATAACATAATCTTATTAGAAAAATAAATAACAAGTGAACAAATGCATATCTAGAAAAGCTGATGAGACTGCCACCAAATCCACCGCACTGCGCTGATGGCGTGTGAAAACGTCCTAGCGTCCAGGAACGGCTGAAGCATTTTGAGGGTCAAACCTTCTTCTTCCTCAGAACCAAACCCAAGCATTGGTCTTCCACAGTGGCGGCTGGTGCTCATTTTTTTTTCCAGTGAAGCCACTGTGCCCATCAAGTGCAGCCACTGTGCCCATCGTGTGGAACAACTGTGCCCATAAATTGCCACCACTGTTCCCCATCAATTGCTCACACGGTGCCCCATCAATTGCTGACACGGTGCCCCATTAATTGCTGACACTGTGCCCCATCAATTGCTGACACGGTGCCCCATCAATTGCTGACACGGTGCCCCATCAATTGCTGACACTGTGCCCCATTAATTGCTGACACTGTGCCCCATCAATTGCCACCAGTGTGCCCCATCAATTGCCACCAGTGTGCCCATCAATTGCCACCAGTGTGCCCCATCAATTGCCACCAGTGTGCCCCATCAATTGCCACCACCGTGCCCTATCAATTGCCACCAGTGTGCCCCATCAATTGCCACCAGTGTGCCCCATCAATTGCCACCAGTGTGCCCCAGCAATTGCCACCAGTGTGCCCCATCAATTGCCGCCACTGTGCCCCATCAATTGCCGCCACTGTGCCCCATCAATTGCCGCCACTGTGCCCCATCAATTGCCACCACTGTGTCCCATCAATTGCCACCACTGTGTCCCATCAATTGCCACCACTGTGCCCCATCAATTGCCGCCACTGTGCCCCATCAATTGCCACCAGTGTGCCCCATCAATTGCCACCACTGTGCCCCATCAATTGCCACCAGTGTGCCCCATCAATTGCCACCAGTTTGCCCCATCAATTGCCACCAGTTTGCCCCATCAATTGCCACCAGTTTGTCCCATCAATTGCCAACACTTTGCCCCATCAATTACCTCCAGTCTACCCATTAATTGCCGCCACTGTGCCCCATCAATTTCTGCCAGTTTGCCCCATCAATTGCCGCCACTGTGCCCCATCAATTGCCGCCAGTTTGCCTCGATGTCTTCTCCCGTCCTCTTCTGCTATGATTGGATGCCTAATAGGCATCCAATCACAGCGTCTGTCGCTTCAGCCAATCAGGTGACAGGTAACCAGACCCGGTGCACCTGATTGGCTGAGAGGCGGGTCAGTGTTAGGGAATCCATTTTATACGCTTCTCTAAGACAACACTGTGTAAACAGCAAACGCAGAGCATTGCGCCCACTGTTTACCAATTTGGGAGGTGAACCCCCCCCCCCCCCAGTCTCAAGTCTTTTGCAGACTCTAACAGGTTTTCTTCTAAAATTGTCCTGTATTTGTCTCCATCCATCTTCCCATCAACTCTGACCAGCTTCCCTGTCCCTGCTGAAGAAAAAGCATCCCCGCCCCATGATGCTGCCACCGCCATGTTTCACGGTGGGGATGGTGTGTTCAGGGTGATGTGCAGTGTTAGTTTTCCCCACACACATAGCGTTTTCCTTTTAGGCCAAAAAGTTGAATTTTGGTGTCATGTGACCAGAGCACCTTTTTCCACGTGTTGGCTGTGTCCCCTCCCCCACATGTTTGCTGTGTCCCCTCCCCCACATGTTTGCTGTGTCCCCTCCCCCACGTGTTGGCTGTGTCCCCTCCCCCACGTGTTTGCTGTGTCCTCTTTCCCCCACATGGCTTCTCACAAACTGCAAACAGGACTTCTTATGTCTTTCTTTCTCCAATGTCTTTCTTCTTGTCACTCTTCCATAAAGGGCAGATCTGTGGAGAGCACCACTAATAGTTGTCCTGTGGACAGAGTCTCCCCCCTGAGCTGTGTGGCTCCTGTGCAGCTCCTCCAGAGTTACCATGGACCTCTTGGCTGCTTCTGATGAATGTTCTCCTTGCCCGGCCCGGTCAGTTTAGGTGGACGGCCATGTGTTGGTAGGTTTGCGGTTGTGCCGTACTCTTTCCATTTTCCGATGATGGATTGAACAGAAGCTCCGTGAGATCTTCAAAGCTTGGGAGATTCTTATATAACCTCCCCCCTGCTTTATACTTCTCCACAACTTTATCCCCGACCTGTCTGGTGGGTTCCTCGGCCTTCATGATGCTGTTTGTTCACTAAGGTTCTCTAACAAACCTCCGAGGGCTTCACAGAACAGCTGCATTTATACTGAGATTACATGACACACGGGTGGACACTGAAGGCAATTGGTTCCTCTAGATTTTAATTAGGGGTATCGGAGTAAAGGGGGGCACCATACAAATGCCCCCCCCCCCCCCCACACTTCTCACATATTTATTTGTATCATTTTCCTTCCACTTCACAATTGTGTGACACTTTGTGTTGTTCTATCACAAAAAATCCCAATAAAATACATTTACGGTTTTTTGGTTGTAAGATGACAAAAGGTGGAAAATGTCAAGGGGTATGAATACTTTTTCACGGCACTGTAAAAAGGCACCCGAGTTGTTTAGAATCAGAAGTAAGTGACACAACTTTGCGACAAAGTGTTCTTTTTGATCCCCGTGGCGGTTTTTCCCGGTTGTGTATACGTTGGTTCGAGTTTTCAGGGTTATACATATGTTTTTCTTGCTTCCGACAATACAGAGCCGGTAAAGCTCCACTTTACATTTCCCGTGTTGAAGGTCGGTGTTTGGAATGTTCTGTCATTTTAGTTGTTTGTGTTCTTTTGAGCCCACTTGATAGATGTCACCAAGGAAACGTCTTCATTGCCCTGATGTGAGGATTTTCTTTATGCGGTATTTCTTCGAACCCTCCACACTCGAGTGTTTAGACACTTGACAACCTTTTGACCTAAAAGCCCATCTCCATCCGAAAAGTCCCTAGAGTTATAATTGATGGAATAAAGCAGAAATTCTCAACCAGGGATTTAGGTAACCATAGGCTTAAGAAATAGGCACACCTGCGCACCGCCCAGGGGCCCATGTGCATGTGGGGGGGCCACGATCAGGGCAAGGAAAAAGAGAGCGGACGCTGTGTTGGGGGGGTGCTCTGGAGATTTGTCTTCACATTGCGCTCTCCTTTAACTGCAGTGCCACTCCTGTCAGAAGGAGCATTGGCTGGCTTCTCCTGGAGAGAGGATTCAGCTTTCTCCTCCCTCCTGCAGGAGGCAGACGAGAGCTGGCACTGAGACTGAGAACTCGTCTCAGTCTCAGTGCGGGAGAGGAAGGGGGAACCGCCTTCATTAGAGAAGGGAATATTATTTTGGACCTGTGAGAGGGGGAAATGGTGGGGGCACAATTCTGGATGGGGGGTGCTGTAATAGGGACATCCGATGTATAGTAACACTGTGATGGGGCCATCTGATGTATGGGGACACTGTGGGGGCACAGTGATGGGGGAACCTAATGTATAGAAACACAATGATGGGGACAACTGAGGATATGGACACCCGATGGATGGGGGAAACTGTGATGGGGGAACCTGATGTAAGGCGGCACTGTGATTGAGCCATCTGATGTATTGGGACACAGTGATGGGGGGAACCTAATGTAAGGGGGCACTGTGATGGGGCCATCTGATGTATGGGGACACTGTTGGGCACATTGATGGGGTTACCTAATGTAAGGCACTGTGATGGGACCATCTGATGTATGGGGACACTGTGGGGCACAGTGATGGGGGAACCTAATGTAAGGGGGCACCGTGATGGGGTCATCTGATGTAAGGCGGCACTGTGATTGGGCCATCTAATGTATTGGGACACAGTGATGGGGGGAACCTAATGTAAGGGGGCACTGTGATGGGACCATCTGATGTATGGGGACACTGTGGGGCACAGTGATGGGGAAATCTAATGTAAGGCACTGTGGTGGGGCCATCTGATGTATGGGGGCACTGTGGTGGGGCCATCTGATGTATGGGGACACTGTGGGGCACAGTGATGGGGAAATCTAATGTAAGGCACTGTGGTGGGGCCATCTGATGTATGGGGGCACTGTGGTGGGGCCATCTGATGTATGGGGACACTGTGGGGCACAGTGATGGGGAAATCTAATGTAAGGCACTGTGATGGGGCCATCTGATGTTTGGGGAAACTGTGGGGCACAGTGATGGGGAAATCTAATGTAAGGCACTGTGATGGGGCTATCTAAAGTATGGGGACACTGTGATAGGGTCATCTGATAGATATAAACCCTCATTGAATGGGGACATTGTGATGGGGAAACCTGATGTAAGGGGGCACTGTGATGGGGACACCTGATGTATGGGGACACTGTGGCGTTGACACATGGTGCAGGCTCATAGGGGTCCAAGTGCATTACTTTGCCCAGGAACCAATAATGCTTTTAAGATAGGACTGCCTAGGGTTCCTTCATAGACTGATAGGGGTTCCTTGAGCTGTGATGGAGAACCTGATGTAAGAAGAGACAGTGATGGAGGAACCTTGTGTAAGGGGCATAGTGATGGGGATATCTAAAGGATAAGGACAATGTAATTGAGGAACATGATGTATGGGAATACTGTGATGAGGGAACCTGATGTAAGGGGGGTGTAACGGAACTATGTATTCTGCCTGTACATCTATAATAATCATGCAGTGGGACATACAAGGAACCGAAGGACGTGTTACAATAGGATGAATGATATCTGGGACTACCTGAGATATGGATTATCCACATTATATTCTGAGATATCTGGAGGGCTGTTTTGGGTTTGTTAGTTCTGAATTTAGAAGGTTAATTGTGACTCTTTCACTGCTGAATTCTAAATGTCTCTTCTCTCTTTTGTGTATTGTATTACAAATTACCAGTCTCCTGTCAGTTGTATTGAATTAGCATGTCATTTGTGTTCAGAAGAACTTGTCAGGCTTTGCGGTGCCGAAATGCTTATCCACGGATGGGATTATCTGTGATTGAAGTCTATTGAGAAAGAAATGTGGTTTATTTTAGCCTGATGCCAGTGTGTCTAACTTGGGGGCCCCCTGTGGAGGGAGGGGGCGGAGACTTTCATTGTTCCTTGAGTACTCACCAGTTTGTAACTAAGATATAAACCAAGAAATGTACCATTAAAGCTGATATACTTGACCCTTCCAAACGTAGCACCGTCTCGTTCTTAGGAGGGCATGCGATGGGATATTTCTTCTGTGTCTTACAACTGGACCTGACTCTCCCTTTGGCTTGTGGATGAGCTTATACTGGACTTACTTCCATAGCAACTTGCCAGGGAAAAGGACGTCTCCAACGGCTGATACCCTCTCCCTACTTGGGTAGCCGTTAGGGGGCACTGTGATGGGGCCACCCGATGCAGGCTGGCATGGGCCTCAATGCATTACTTTGTCCAGGGGCCCATGATGCTATTAAGGTGGCACTGACTAAGGTTCTATATAGGCTGCTAGGGGTTCCTTGAGCTGTGATGGGGAACACCTGAAGGATGGGGACACTGTGATAGGGCAACCCGATGTAATGGGCACAGTAATGGGAAACGTAATGTAAGGGGGCACTGTGATGAAGCCATATGATGTATGGTGACACTGTGATGGGGGAATCTGATGTATGGGGACACCTGATGCAGGCTGGTAGGGCTCCCAGTGCATTACTTTGCCCAGGAACCAATAACGATTTTAGGATGGCCTGCCTAGTGTTCCTTCATAGGCTACTAACGGTTCCTTGAGCTCTGATGGGGAACCTCATGTAAGGGGCACTGTGATGGGGATATCTAATGAATGAGGAACCTGATGTAAGTGGGCACAGGGATGGGGGAACCTGATGTAAGGGGGCACTGTGATCAGGCCACCTGATGCAGGCTAGTATAGGCCCCAGTGCATTACTTTGAACAGGGGCCCATGATGCTATTAAGATGGCACTGACTAGGGTTCCTTGAGCTGTCATGGGGAACACCTGAAGGATGGGGACACTGTGATGGGGGGAACCTGATGTAAGGGGGCATGAGGTCATCTGATGTATGGGGACACTGTGATGGGGAAACCTGATGTAAGGGGCACAGTAATGTTCGGAACCTAATGTAAGGGGGCACTATGATGAGGCCATCTGATGTAAGAAGACACTGTGATGGGGACACCTGGTGCAGGCGGGTAGGGACCCCAGTACATTTCTTTTCCCAGTGTACTTATTATGCTATTAAGATGGCAGGAGTGCCCAACCTTTTGAAGACCGCGGGCCACTTAAGCAAGTTGGTAACCGGTCATGGGCCACAATGAGCGGAGCGGGTGGATGGCAGGTCCATGTCCGCTCTGCATATGCAGAGTGGATACGGACACAACCCACTATACTCTTTTTTTTTTTTTTTCTGATGCACTGCGGTTTACCAGCGCCGCGGGTGCAACACAGTGTACCTTTGGCTGCATTTTGTAATCGACTTTTTGTATTCTGCAGGTTTGGTACACTTTCAGAAAGCTCACCAAACTCGCAGGTAATAACAAGTCTATGGCTCAGTGGGGGTAACCTGGTTCACACTGGGCTGCGGGAGTGAAGCCGTGCGGGTTCAGCTGAACGCGCACGATTTCACTCCCGCTGGCAGTCCCGATTTCAGCCGCGATTTAAGAGACATCTGTGCAGGGTTCTGCACAGATGTCAATGTAAATCGCGTCCTGAAATCGCAAAAAGTAGTACAGGAACTACTTTTTGAAATCGGTGCAGCGCCGCAGATGCGGCGTCGCACCGATTAGGACGGTGTCATTGCCGCCAATTGCCGCCGATTTGAGATGCGATTTCACATGTGAAATTGCATCTCTAATCGAACTAAATGGTACCCAGTGTGAACCTGGGCTGTGGGTCAGTTTGAAAGCAGCCCAGTATCCCCTGCAGAACAGATATGTCCAAATATACACTGTGGGCCAGATTCTCATATATTTTTGGGGGCGTAGCGTAAGCCAGTTACACTACGCCGCCGCTGCGTACTAGAGCAAGTGCTTTATTCTCAAAGCACTTGCTCCGTAGTTTTCGCCGGCGTCTCGTAAATCGCCAAGCGTAAACCCGCGCAATTCAAATGGGGCGGCTTGTATTTAAATTAAGCGCGCGCGCCCGCGTCGAACGAACTGCGCATGCGCCGGCCGGGGAAAGAGCCCAGTGCGCATGCTCCAGCTCACGTCGGGAAGCGTCGTTGAAACGCAAGTCCCTATTCGCGAACGAGTTAGTAAAACGACGTAACCGATGGAAAAAGCATGGCGTCCGACGGCATCCGACGGAACTTCGTAAGGTTACTCCACATAGAAGCTGGGGTAACCTTACGAGTCCGTAAACGACGTACGCGACGACGGGGCGGCGTAAAAGCGTTCGGGAATCGCCGTACTAGCCTCATTTGCATATGCAAATGAAAAAAACAACGTGAAGGCCACCTAGTGGCCGGAGTTG
Organism: Rana kukunoris; assembly: GCA_029574335.1. Classification (NCBI taxonomy): domain Eukaryota; kingdom Metazoa; phylum Chordata; class Amphibia; order Anura; family Ranidae; genus Rana; species Rana kukunoris. The sequence goes on along the minus strand of JAJQKJ010002440.1, from coordinate 19,929 downwards.
TCATTACACCTACGATCCGAAAGTGTAATGCTTTTACACTTGTCGGATGTAGAAGCGTATCTATGCAAAAGTGATGCTAAGCATCACTCGCATAGATACGAGGACAAAAAAAAGGCGATACGACGGGGTATCTGAGATACTCCGTCGTAACGCCTCTGAGAATCTGGCCCAGAGATTTTAGTGATAAACTGACCTTTAAAAACAGTATTCTATTCTATTCCATCCCAAAGCAGGAGGTCGCGGGCCACATCAGAGGGCTCCGCGGGCCACATGTGGCCCCCGGGCCACTGGTTGGCCACCCCTGCTTTATAGGCTGCTAAGGGGTTCTTTGAGCTGTGGACGTTTCGTTGAAAGTTCATTCCACACAAAAGTGATATTTTAAGTGGCGCCTGTTGGTTTTTAACAACCCACTGGTTGATTACACGTCCCTGGGTGTGGTTCAATAATTTTGACCATTCCCAGCTCCATCTTATAGACTTCTTCTACCGTGACCGGCGTGTTCAGCTCCTCGCATTGCATTTTCCGTAGCGTTCATGAAAATCGAAGTCCTGCAGGGATGGTGGGAGCCCCTCCTAATGACCACAGGTTTGCAGAGCAGAATGTCCGACCTGATCTTATCTTACCACCCAAGTTTCTGGGCGTTCTAAGAAACCATTTGGCGCTTTCATTTTTTGGTGTCCACCGAACACTTTTTTGAATTTGGGTGACTGGACTTCTATAGGATATACTGACCATACCTTGGACTTATGATTATGTGTAAGTTATTGCAGTCATTTCAAACCTTTCTGTTGATTATCATGAGTTATATTTGGCCACAGAGCTCTTAGGGCACTGAAGTCGGTAATCTATAATAATGTGCAGGTTTCCTCCGCGATGGAAGGGAGTGCGACACTAATAAGGAATTAAGATGTTCCGCTCGGTAGAAACTCATATCAGATATCGGTACTCTGTTCCCACATGAAGGACTCGAGCTTTTACCCAAAGCATCATCATTTGTAACTCTGGATCTGTGGCGCATTACCAGCATTGGGGGCAGACGGCACTTCCTCCAGGCAATTAAATATAATATTATGTATGGGGCGGCAGTACAAGACGTACAATGATTCCTTAATATCGGGGGCAAGTGCTGGTCAGGTCACAGAATGTATTCAATTTTTTTCCTCCCCCAAATGGAAAGTGTAAGTCTTCATTTACATAAAGTCATGCATTGCTTTTTTAATTTTTTTCAGAAATGCTACGAAATGCATTACATTCAGGTCAATGAGGCAGTTTACATTGTTTTGTGTCCAGTGGCGTAGCGTGGCATGTCAGCGCCCGGGGCAAGGCAAGGAATTTGTACCCCTTAACTGGCAGACTTTTAACACTCCGAGCCCCTTCCCTTCCTACAGTAGTACTGACCAGCCTGATTCCTACCAGTGGTGGCTGGTGCTCAAAATTTTTGCATCAATCGTAGCCTCACTGTGCCCATCAATTGCCCCCACTGTGCCCATCAATTACCCCACTGTGCCCATCAAACGCAGCCACTGTGCCATAAAATTGTCGCCACTGTGCCATGCCATCAAACGTAGCCACTGTGCCCATCAATTGTCGCAACTGTGCCATGCCAAATGCAGCCACTGTGCCCATCAATTGTCGCCACTGTGCCATGCCATTGTCGCCACTGTGCCCATTAATTGTCGCCAATGTGCCATGCCAAACGCAGCCACTGTGCCATCAATTGTCGCCACTGTGCCATGCCATCAAACGCAGCCATTGTGCCCATCAATTGTCGCCACTGTGCCATGCCAAACGCAGCCACTTTGCCATGCCATTGTCGCCACTGTGCCCATCAATTGTCGCCACTGTGCCCATCAATTGTCGCCACTGTGCCCATCAATTGTCACCACCCTGCCCATCAGTTGTCGCCACTGTGCCATGCCAAAACGCAGCCACTTTGCCCTGCCATTGTCTCCACTGTTCCCATCAATTGTTGCCACTGTGCCATGCCAAACACAGCCACTGTTCCCATCAATTGTCGCCACTATGCCATGCCAAACGCAGCCACTGTGCCATGCCATTGTCAACACTGTGCCCATCAATTGTTGACAGTTTGCCCCTAAAATGTCGCCAGATTGCCCCCCGCCTGGCACTTACCTTTCTCGATGTAATCTCACCCTTGTTGTCACTTTAGCCAATCAGGTTACCAGTAACCAGTACCGGTGAACCTGATTGGCTGAGACGCCTGTCCAGTGTTAACCAGGGAATGCACACCCCATGCGTCCCCTGGTTACTTATTTGGAATACAGGGTTTGACCAGTTTGGTCAAGCCCCATAAAGACATAGTTTGACTAGTTTGGACCAGCCTGTAAAGACATGGTTGGATCGGTTTGGACCAGATTCATAAAGACCTGGTTTGACCAGTTCCTTAAAGACAGGGTTTTACCAGTTTGGACCAGCTCCAGAAAGACAGTGTTTGACCAGCTCCATCAAAAACATGGTTTGACCAGCTTGGCCCAGCCCCATAAAGACATGATTCGACCAATTTGGACCAACTCTATAAAGACATAGTTTGAATAGTTTGGACCAGCCCATAAAGACATGGTTGGATCGGTTTGGACCAGTTCAATAAAGACAGGGTTTTACCAGTTTGGACCAGCTTCATCAAGACATGGTTTGACCAGTTTGGACCAGCTCTATAAAAATATTGTTTGACCAGTTTGCACCAGCTTCATTAAGATTTGGTTTGACTAACTTGGTGGCCTGCAAGGATCCCTGACCTCAACCCTACTGAACACCTTTGGAGTGAATTGGAAGCAGATTGTGAGCCAGGTCTTCTCATCCAACGTCGGTGCCCGTCTTCACCAATGGGCACAAATTCCAATAGATTGACTCCAAATTCTTGTAGAAAGCCTTCCTTAGAAGAGCGATGGCTGTACTGGCCACAGAGATGAGCCAATTCCATATAAGGGGCCCATGGATTTGGACTGGGATGTCCATTAAGCTTATATTGGTGTGGTGGTGGTCAGTTGTCCTCTGCCTTTTGGTGTAATTGCCTATAGGGAAGCATGATCTGGTATCTGTAAACACATTGCACCTCAGTTGTCCATCTCTTTTTCTCGGAAAGGATGGCAGTTTGTCCGGCATCATAGACAGTGCCAAGGCTGGACTGGGACAAAAATTTGGCCCTGGACTTCATCCAGACTGGCCCACTTTGACAGGTCTCTCCCATGGCGGCCGGACAACTCCTGCACCCCCCCCCCCCCCCCCGGCCACCCAAGCCCCCTCTCCCCCTTCACTAGCCACTAGCCATTCTACTTTATTAGAGTAGAATGGCTGGTACTGGTACTCTTATAGGCAGTACCAGTGGTGAAGCTGGACATTATTTCACCCGGGGCAAAGAATCAATTTGTGCCCCCCCCCCCCATATGGGACAAGTTTTGGCAGAAGTGAGAAACTCCCAGGCCATAGCTGTTGAGTCAGCTGTCTGTCCCCTCCCCCATGCTCCTCTGTCATCCCCCTTGCTCCTCTGGTCCTCCCCCTGCTTCTCTGTTCCCCCCCAGGTGAGCACTGCGGGGAGGGAGAGACAGAGGAGCGGAGGGGGGGGCGGTGGTCCGCTGTCACTGAAGCTGGCCCACTGAGCCATCGGCCCACCAGGAAACTCCCTGTAGTTTCAATGGCCAGTCCATCCCTGGACGGGGCAGGTCCTGGATTATAAACATCTCGTCTTACAATGCGCCCCGTTTCTCGGAAAGTCTGGGGATTCGCCTCTATTCTTCCTTCAGTCGCAGTCTTTCCCTTTATATATATATAGATATATAATCCTAAGGATAGGAGCCTCAAAGAATGTAACACAATCATCTGTTCCCTTTAAGTTCTTGTAAAGGAAGAAATCGTTTTCTTGGCTTTTTATCTGTGATTTTTCATTTTTTTGCACATTACCCATAATTCACGGGTTCAAAGCCATATTTTGCTGATATTCTGATATTTTTCTGCCCACTTTTTCTGCTTGATTCATGAAAACTCCATTTGGGAGAGATAATATTCTAAATGCATTTTTATTTTATCTGCCGCTGATTCATCAAAGTCGCCTGTGATGGAAATGTGAGTGTTTAGGCCGGGCATTAATCAAAAGAGTTCCGTTCGCTCTCTCCCGTGAGATGAATAGGGCCCACTGTTGGATTTACATTCATCCTTCATGCTTGGAGGGGCGGGGGGGGGGCGGGGAAGGTGCCCGGTATGCAGTCAGAGGCACCCTGGAGCATAGCTTGTTCTACTGACCAATAGTGCACGTTTATCCACAGCAACCAATCAAAATTCCCCATTCACTTGTCTAGACCTGTGATCTCCAAATTGCGGCCCGGGGGCCAGATGCGGCCCTTTGCTTGCTTTCATCTGGCCCTTGAGGTACTATTTCCTCCACTGACACAAATAATGGGTCAAAATTTCCCCCCACTGACAACAATGAAGGGGCACAAATCTCACTGACACCAATGAATGGTGACAATTCCTCCTAAAGACACCAATGATGGGGCAACATTCCTCCCAATTATGGAGCACAATTTCTCCCAACGATACCAATAATGGGACACAATTCCTCCAAATGACACCGGTGATGGGGAATCATTTCTCCCAATGATGGGGCACAATTTCTCCCAACAGCACCAACAATGTGGCCCAGTGATACCATTGATGGGACACAATTTCTTCCAATGACACCATCGATGGGGGATAATTCCTCCCAATTATGGAGCACAATTTCTCCCAACGATACCAATAATGGAACGCACAATTCCTCCAAATGACACCAGTGATGGGGAATCATTTCTCCCAATGATGGGGCACAATTTCTCCCAACAGCACCAACAATGGGGCCCAGTGATACCATTGATGGGACACAATTTTTTCCAATGACACCAACGATGGGGGATAATTTCTCCCAATTATGGAGCACAATTTCTCCCAACGATACCAATAATTGAACACGATTCCTCCAAATGACACCAGTGATGGGGAATCATTTCTCCCAATGATGGGGCACAATTTCTCCCAACAACACCAACAGTGGGGCCCAGTGATACCATTGATGGGACACAATTTCTTCCAATGACACCAACGATGGGGGATAATTTCTCCCAATTATGGAGCACAATTTCTCCCAACGATACCAATAATTGAACACGATTCCTCCAAATGACACCAGTGATGGGGAATCATTTCTCCCAATGATGGGGCACAATTTCTCCCAACAACACCAACAATGGGGCCCAGTGATACCATTGATGGGACACAATTTTTTCCAATGACACCAACGATGGGGGATAATTTCTCCCAATTATGGAGCACAATTTCTCCCAACGATACCAATAATGGAACGCACAATTCCTCCAAATGACACCAGTGATGGGGAATCATTTCTCCCAATGATGGGGCACAATTTCTCCCAACAGCACCAACAATGGGGCCCAGTGATACCATTGATGGGACACAATTTTTTCCAATGACACCAACGATGGGGGATAATTTCTCCCAATTTTGGAGCACAATTTCTCCCAACGATACCAATAATGGGACACAATTCCTCCAAATGACACCAGTGATGGGGAATCATTTCTCCCAATGATGGGGCACAATTTCTCCCAACAACACCAACAATGGGGCCCAGTGATACCATTGATGGGACACAATTTCTTCCAATGACACCAATGATGGTGGATAATTTCTCCCATTGATGGGACACAATTCCTTCCAATGGCATTAAAGAAGGAGTGCAACCCATTCCACTTACACCCAATGATGGGGCACAACTCCCCCACTGACACCAAAGATGTTTTTTGTTTTTTTTTTCCACAGAGGCCGGGACCTTTTCTACTTCCAATGGCCGCTGTCTGGCCCTCCTAAAGTCTGAAGGACAGTAAACTGGCCCTTTGTTTATAAGGTTTGGAGACCCCTGGTCTAGACTGATAACATGCATAGGTGTGCGCAGCCTTTGGCATTAGGGCAAACTCAAAGCTCAAACACACTCTACCGATCACTCACGATGTTCATTCAGAAAGGGAAGGGGCAGGTAAATGATGGCATATTTACTGGCCTCTTCCCCCACTCATCCCAAAACATCCACAGCAACAACCAGTGGGAGAGAAGGGAAGCTGGTTGTGCTGTGGGGGAAGGAGGGGGAGCCAGGTCAGTATGGGGGCACAGGGTGATTAGGGTGTGCCTGGGCACACCTGGCACACCCTGTGCGCACGCCTATGATAACATGCTATGGGCCACTTGCTTAGGATTGTTTTTGTGTGATTAAAGCTGAACTCCAGGCAAACTACTAAATACACTGATAACACACATACACAACGGAATTGCTATACCTGATAAAGGATTTGTATGTCTGCCTATCCAGTGCTGAGATGTACAAACCTTCTATGCATGAAGGAAAAAAAACCTTCTTTGTGCAGCATCCCCCCCTCCCCCAAATACTTACCAGAGCCACTATTTAATCCAGCAATCTAGTTACCTTGTTTTTCACTGTTGCACAGGCTTGCGTGACATGTTCGGTGTCTATCTACTCAGCGTGACATCCTCTTTTATATTTTACAAAAAAAATTGGGTTATGTATTGTGTATTTCCCTTTCGTTCATGGACGGACACAGCCTTAATCTTGACAAAGTGGGCTATTAGCCTTCATTCAGGGGTGACTTTTAGAAAGTGTTAAACACATCACACACCATACAGTACAGCCCAGGGGGCGGTACTTCTGGTGTCTCAGGCACTCACTGAATGGGCAAAGATGCTGCACAATGGGTTAAAAGCGCGTCAGGCTCCCTCGGACGAGGTAGATCTGGCCGACCAGTTGGTACAGGGCCTAAAATCTGCAAGTCAGCCTTGGGCACTATTCCTCTGCTGGCCAGAGCCTCAAGCTATGCGGTGGTGTTACGCCGTCTGCTCTGGCTAAAGTGTTGGTCTGCGGACACAATCTTCCAAGAAGGCCCTGATGGATTTGCCCTTTAAGTCCGACAGACTTTTTGGAGCATCTCTGAATGACATTATTAAAGATGCCACAGGAGGTAAGAGCACGCTGCTCCCACAATCCAAAAGGAAGGAGCCACGCCGTAGGCAAGGGCCCTCCTTCACTGCGCACAAGCGTTTTCTTCGTCTGTCCAGCGCGGCAAGTTAACGATCCCAGGGCGATAAAGCACCCGCTGACGGACAGAAGCGTTCCTGGTTTGGCAAGCCCAACAAGCCTGCGAACAAATCAACGTCCGCATGAAGGTTTGCCCCTACCCATCTCTCGGGTGGGGGGGGGGGGCCTCTTTTCGCAAATTCGCGACCCGGTGGACATCTCAGATCTCCGACCGGTGGGTTTGCGGAGTAGTTTCCTCAGGGTACAAGATAAGAGTTTCTCTCTTGCTCACCGAGCAGATTTTTTCCCTCCAACCTCCAGCTTCAGCCGACCCATCGGGGAGCCCTATATGGGGCGGTTCAAGACCTGCTGATACACGGGGTGATCATTCTTGTCCCAGTACAGGAACGGTTTCAGGGGTTTTACTCAAATCTGTTCGTAGTACCAAAGAAGGAGGGGGTTCATCCAATCCTTGATCTCGGAGCCCTCAATTGCCTTGTGAAGGCACAAAGATTCTGGATGGAGTCGGTTCGCTCTGTTGTCACCGCCCTCCATCCGGGGGATTTTCTGGCGTCCTTGGACATCAAGGACGCATACTTGCTTGTCCCCATATGCAACAAGCATCAGAGATGTCTGCGCTTTGCGGTCGGGGAAGACCACTACCAATTTGTGGCTCTCCCCTTTGGCCTGGCATCGGCACTAATGGTGTTTACCAAGGTGCTCGTCTCAATTCTGGCTCTACTAAGACAGCGTGGCATCGCTATCTTGGGCTACTTGGACGACCTTCTTCTGAGGGCAACTTCAAGCTCAGAATTAGCTTACGTGATCATTTGTCATTGGCTGACAGTGGTTAATGCAAAATTCGGCACCGTAATGGGGGTGAAGTAACAGACGGCAAAGGTCCGAAGGTGAAACATTATTTTATTTATTTTTTGCCATTTTTAGGATTGCAACAACTTCACACGAGGATAGAAAATCTTCTCCTCTTTAAACAAAGGGTGTCTGGAGTTGGTAGATCACCGGAGGGCTGAGATGAGGCTCGGAAAGTAATGAAGTATGGATCTGCAGCCATAAAAGATGTCATAACTCAGCCTCCCGGTGTTCTAGGAAGCAGACAAATGCCATTTTTTTTTTTGCTCCTTCGCTGAATTGTTCCTGAGAGTTCTACAAAGGATTGATAGGTACGAAGGCCGCGTCTGCGCCATAGCCAATAAAAACTTCACATTTACATCATTAGGAGTCTGTAAAGGTTTAAGCCGGGTGACACCTGATCCCGAGCCCAGGTCCCATTTTTTGCTGTATTTTTCTTAAGTCCCGGCTCAAGACAAATTATTATTATAATATTTTATAAAGGAATTCACCCCTGACAGGTTTTTACTGCCGTCTGCAACCGGATTGGAGAGATTTTCCTCCATTTCCTGTTGAAACAAGAAATTAACCGCTCGAAGACCGGAACATTTTCTGCCACTTTTTTCATGTTGTTTTGCTAGAAAATTACTTAGAACCCTATATATATATATATATATATATATATATATATATATATATATATATATATATATATATATATATATATATATATATATATTTATTTATTTATTTATTTTACATAAAAAATGTAAATTGGTTATGTATTGTGTTTTTTTGCATTAAAATTGGGAAAAAAAAAAAGCGTTTGTTTTTTCTCAAAAATTGCAATTTAAAAAACAGCTGCGCAAATATCATTTGACATAAAAAAAAAAAAAAAATTGCAAATCCCACCAATTTATTCTTTAGGGTCTCTGCCTTTAATATATATATATATATATATATATATATATATATATATATATGTGTGTGTGTGTGTATTTTTTTAAAGCAGAGGCCCTAGAGAATAAATTGGCAATACATAACCCATTTTTTTCTTTTTGTGAAATCTAAAAGATGATGTCAGTAGAGATACCAAACATGTCAAACATGAAGTCCAGGCATTTTCCGGCACTGACTTAGAACCCTGAAACATTATATATATATATATATATATATATATATATATATATATATATATATATATATATATATATAAATAAAAAAACCTGGGTTATGCATTGTTTTTTTTTTTTTTTTTTTTTGCATTAAAATAAAAAAAGTGTTTTTTTTTTTCTCAAAAATTGCATTTTAAAAAACTGCTATATATATATAATGTTTCAGGGTTCCAAGTCATTTTCTAGCAGGATCTGGGTGTCATCAGATAGGGTGTGGTCCTGGGCGGAGGCGCCGTGTTTGTTTTCACATTCTTCATTCGATGGGAGGGGGTGCTACTAGCGGCCATTTTGAGCAAGGAATATAAAAGCAGTATATCTACAAAGAAAAATATAGACTATATAGAATATAGTATAAAAAAGAGGAATAGAAAATTGGCATTTTACTTGATCCATCACACATCTACATCACCAGAAATATGTTGGCATCCTGAAGAAGAACCCACTTTCTCTGCAGTCCAAGTCCAGAAGAAAGAGGATTCAGGACAGGGCGTATCACGTGAAAGTGGATTCAGTTAAAAATGGGGGCGTATGGTTTAATTTTTTAATAAATCTAATTGGGGGGGATTTGCAGGTGGGTAGAGTGGGGAAACCCTGGTTGGGTATCAACTCATCTTTACCAAAGGTATGATGATTGCTAGTGAACAAGGTCACCATTTGTATAAAATGAATATATTAAATCTTGTTTTTGAATATATTAAATCTTGTATGGTCTGGTGACCCTGAGAACCCTACTTACCGAAGAGAAGAAGACTTCACACGTTTTGGTGTCCTGGTATACTCTGTTGTCGCTGGTGCAGAAGACAAGGCCGAGAGCAGAATCTAAGGCCGAGAGCAGAATCTAAGGCCGAGAGCAGAATCTAAGGCCGAGAGCAGAATCTAAGGCCGAGAGCAGAATCTAAGGCCGAGAGCAGAATCTAAGGCCGAGTGCAGAAGCTAAGGCCGAGTGCAGAAGCTAAGGCCGAGTGCAGAAGCTAAGGCCGAGTGCAGAAGCTAAGGCCGAGTGCAGAAGCTAAGGCCGAGTGCAGAAGCTAAGGCCGAGTGCAGAAGCTAAGGCCGAGTGCAGAAGCTAAGGCCGAGTGCAGAAGCTAAGGCCGAGTGCAGAAGCTGAGGCCGAGTGCAGAAGCTGAGGCCGAGTGCAGAAGCTGAGGCCGAGAGCAGAAGCTGAGGCCGAGAGCAGAAGCTGAGGCCGAGAGCAGAAGCTGAGGCCGAGAGCAGAAGCTGAGGCCGAGAGCAGAAGCTGAGGCCGAGAGCAGAAGCTAAGGCCGAGAGCAGAAGCTGAGGCCGAGAGCAGAAGCTAAGGCCGAGTGCAGAAGCTAAGGCCGAGTGCAGAAGCTAAGGCCGAGTGCAGAAGCTAAGGCCGAGTGCAGAAGCTAAGGCCGAGTGCAGAAGCTAAGGCCGAGTGCAGAAGCTAAGGCCGAGTGCAGAAGCTAAGGCCGAGTGCAGAAGCTAAGGCCGAGTGCAGAAGCTAAGGCCGAGTGCAGAAGCTAAGGCCGAGTGCAGAAGCTAAGGCCGAGTGCAGAAGCTAAGGCCGAGTGCAGAAGCTAAGGCCGAGTGCAGAAGCTAAGGCCGAGTGCAGAAGCTAAGGCCGAGTGCAGAAGCTAAGGCCGAGAGCAGAAGCTAAGGCCGAGAGCAGAAGCTAAGATTAAAGCTAGAAGCAAAGAACTTTAAGGCTGTAGCTTTAAGCTGCAAACGCTGATGAATTTTTATTCTCCCAGCTTCCTAATGACACCAAGAACCTAGGATAACCCACGGATTTTGCGTGGGCGTCTGTCCTCGAGGACTCTTTTCAATTTCCTCTTAAATTAATCAACTGATTTCAAGTCTATGGTTTAGCGGAAGTGAATTCCACAGGCTGATTACTATTAGAGTAAGAGCGGCATTTGTAGTGATCAATCTTAACCTTTTCTGTATAGGCTCGGCGGCTGGGCCCTCTCCCCGCTGCTGTCTCGGCTCTGTCACCATGAATATTTCTTCATTTTCCTCCTAGATTTCATTTATCTGCGTGGGTTACAGCAATTTCTGCTGCTAACTGGCCTGACCGCCTCGTTACGGCATCTTTATTAGGTGCTTTTCACACGCAGAGGGCTCTTCTTGTTCTCGGAGGAGCGATCCATTATGCTGGTGCCAAGAAACTAAACTGATTTATCAGCTTGGTTCATGTCTTCATCTGACCATCTCGGGGGTTTTCGGTAATCACTTGGTGCAACTAGTTGCCTGTAGGTTAGATTGCTTATGTTTGCGGTATTTTCCTGAATTAGAATGTGAAAAATGCAATTGTTCCCATGATATAGCATATTGCCTTCTGTTATCGGAGAGGGAGGATGTACGGCAGAAGTCGGTGAACACAAGTTGTATTCCCATCAAGGAGATCAGTGAAATGGCTTGGAGGATCTAGCTGCAATATATTATACAGGAAAAAATACCATTAAACAAATCAATGTGGAGCAGCGGTTTTTAGTTTTGGATAGCATGGGGAAAGGTTAGAACATTTGTCAGTTTTCTATTATTGTCTGTGTCCTCACTGAAACGATATCTTTCTCTTCTTGCCCAAGTTATTCACAGTGAATAAATCTATCCGGTGAGGGCAAAGGAAGCTAAAAGCCTGACAAAGCTTCTAGCCTTAGCTTTAGATTTTAGCTTCTAGACTTCGCTTAAACCTTCCCTTCTAGCTTTAACCTTAACTTCTAACCTTAGCTTCTTGCCTTAGCCTTAGCTTCTAACTTTAGCTTCTGGCCTTGGCATTAGCTTCTAACCTTGGCCTTAGCTTCTAACCTTGGCCTTAGCTTCTAACCTTGGCCTTAGCTAATAACCTTGGCCTTAGCTTCTAACCTTGGCCTTGGCTTCTAATCTTGGCCTTGGCTTCTAATCTTGGCCTTGGCTTCTAATCGTGTCCTTAGCTTCTAGCCTTTGCCTTAGCTTCTAGCCTTTGCCTTAGCTTCTAGCCTTTGCCTTAGCTTCTAGCCTTTGCCTTAGCTTCTAGCCTTAGCTTCTAGCCTTGGCATTAGCTTCTAACCTTGGCCTTGGCTTCTAATCTTGGCCTTGGCTTCTAATCGTGTCCTTAGCTTCTAGCCTTTGCCTTAGCTTCTAGCCTTTGCCTTAGCTTCTAGCCTTTGCTTTAGCTTCTAACCTTGGCCTTGACTTCTAGCCTTTGCCTTAGCGTCAAACCTTGGCTTTAGCGTCAAACCTTGGCTTTAGCGTCAAACCTTGGCCTTAGCTTCTAACATTCGCCTTGGCTTCTAACCTTGGCCTTAGCTTCTAACTTTGACCTTAGCTTCCAACCTTGGCCTTAGCTTCTATCTTGGCTAGCTTCTAGCCTTTGTCTTAGCTTCTAACCCTAGCCTAAGCTTCTATTCTACTGAAACAATATCCCTTCTCTTCCTGCTCCAGATATTAACAAGAGTGAAGAAAACTACCCACTGGAGGCAAAGGAAACTAAAAGCCTGACAAAACTTTTAGCCTTAGCTTTAGATTTTCACTTTAGCTTCTAGTCTTCGCCTTAACCTTACCTTCTAGCTTTAACCTTAGCTTCTAACCTTGGTTTTAGCTTCTAAATTTGGCCTAAGCTTCTAACCTTGGCATTGGCTTCTAACCTTGGCCTTAGCTTTCCAGTGTTTGCCTTAGCTCAGGGATCCTCAAACTACGGTCCTCTCCAGCTGTTGTGGAACTACACATCACATGAGGCATTGTGAAACTCTCACATTCACAGACATGACTAGGCATGATGGGAATTGTAGTTCCTGAAAAACTGGAGGGCCGTAGCTTGAAGATCCATGCATTAGCTTCTAACCTTGGCCTTAGCTTCTAACCAGCCGCCACTGACACACATCCTGTTTTAGGGTGGTTAGGCGTACTTACTATACTGTACCTTTTGGACCGATCCACGTCTTTCATTCTTCATCTCCATTTCATAGGCTGCATTCTAGCACTAAAAACTCTTGTTTTCTGTACTTACTGAAAATGTTCTTGGCCTACAAATAAAGTCTTATGCAGCTGCCATAACTTAGCACCGGTAAGCTGCAATGCAGAGCCGTTTTAGTCTTGGCTTTGGATACCTTTTTAAAAGTGTTTCAAGAGGATGTTGTCGCCTTGTATACATATCACATAATTAGTAGTTGACTGGTGTCTGTGTGTCTATATATAGAATACATACAAATCACCCCCCCCCCCCATCTTCTGCAGCTTATTAATGGGGTGGACCCCCCCCCCCCACCCTTTATCCAATGATACCATTCACAGGTTTCTCTCTCTGGTGTGTTGTTTTCTATTAATGGATTAAAAGTCCATTACCCAGACCCTAGAAGTCCATTACTCCGATGAATATTCATGAACCAGACGGTAGCTTTATGGTGATGGATCACGCAGAGCTCCAGAAAAACACATCTCGTTATTAATAGGTGAATTTATTCCACATTACCCGTCGGTATCCATAAAAGACCAAATGCTATTTGATGCCGCTGATTGCTCCGAATGTACCTGATGATTTTATCCTTTCCCTTCGATCTCCGAGCCGATCCTATATCACATACCTTGATCTGAGGGAACTTATAGCCCAAGCTCCATATTTTCCCTGTTTCTAGCTAAACTGTCTCTAAAAACAGGTAATTTTTTTTGTTGGGGCGAGTAATCCGTTTTCTGGCTTACCTTCATCAGGGTTTGGGTCAGGGCCGTCTTAATTGCATCATGGGCCCCTGGCAGAGGTGGCTCTAGCCTTTGTGAGGCCTTAGGCGAAACTTGACATTGGGATGCACTCTCGCCCATGACGGGAAAAATAATTCAAGGACAAGGGCCTCTTCCCCACAACCCTGGTCGGTAGTTGTGGGGGTCTGCGGGCAGGGGGCTTATCGGAATCTGGAAGCCCACTTAAGGCGGCCCCCAGATCCTGCTCTTTAATAACTAAGGGGTGGGGGCCACCTGGAGTTGTCACCTGGTGAACCTGCCTCCTTGTGACATCATTGACTGAGGGCAGCTGGGTCATTGATGACACAAGGGGTGGTGTCACCGATATTAACTAATTGTTAGGGACACTGGTGGTCCTGTTCCTGAGTCAGGGCTCTTAACGCTGCCTGAGCACAGTAGCGTTAAGGTCCCCTGTCCCTCAAAACTGGGATAATGCATTGGGCAAGTTAGGTGGTGGCGAGGCCTTAGACGACCACCTACTTTGTCTAATTAAAGAGCCGCCTCTGGCCCCTGGGCAAAGTAATGCACTGGTGGCCCCTACCAGCCTGCCCCAATTTACGCACCTACTCTCAAGAATTCAAGTATAAATAGTTGATAGGATTAAATATAAATTTATTAGAACTTAAAAAGATAAAAAGCCTTCCATAAATCAAAGACTAATCAACACAAAGAGGGGTGGAGGCCAAAGGGCATAGTACAGGGAGGTCAGGAGGGCACAATACTGGGACACGGCCATCCTGGGACAGCGTAGTAAAAAGTGTGACTGGCACGGCAAATCCGGGATAGTTGGCAAGTATGATGTAATGCAAGACAATCTTGGGGGGCCCCTAGGCAGTGCCCATGCATTAAGACATCCCTGGTTGTGGTACAGCCCAGCCGTTTGTTTTACTCTGGAGGAACACCTTAATGATTTTCAGTTCTTTGACTACCCTTTTGTCAGGGAAGGTTCCATTCGCAGGTGACGCTGCCTGATATCAGAAAATCCGATTGTGTGTACGGGGCATAAGGGACATTCTTGTTACTGGCCACCAATGTAAGGGACATTCTTGTCACTGGCCACCAATGTAAGGGACATTCTTCCCACTGATCACCAATGTAAGGAACATTCTTCTCACTGATCACCAATGTAAGGAACATTCTTCCCACTGATCACCAATGTAAGGGACATTCTTCTCACTGATCACCAATGTAAGGGACATTCTTATCACTGATCACCAATGTAAGGGACATTCTTCCCACTGATCACCAATGTAAGGGACATTCTTCTCACTGATCACCAATGTAAGGAACATTCTTCTCACTGATCACCAATGTAAGGGACATTCTTCTCACTGATCACCAATGTAAGGGACATTCTTCTCACTGATCACCAATGTAAGGAGCATTCTTCCCACTGATCACCAATGTAAGGAGCATTCTTCTCACTGATCACCAATGTAAGGGACATTCTTCTCACTGATCACCAATATAAAGGGCATTCTTGTCACTGGCCACCAATGTTAAGGGCATTCTTGTCACTGGCCACCAATGTAAAGGGCATTCTTGTCACTGCCACCAATGTAAGGAACATTCTTCCCACTGATCACCAATGTAAGGAACATTCTTCTCACTGATCACCAATGTAAGGAACATTCTTCCCCCTGATCACCAATGTAAAGGACATTCTTGTCACTGGCCACCAATGTAAAGGGCATTTTTGTCACTGGCCACCAATGTAAAGGGCATTCTTGTCACTGGCCACCAATGTAAAGGACATTCTTGTCACTGGCCACCAATGTAAAGGGCAATCTTGTCACTGGCCACCAATGTAAAGGGCATTCTTGTCACTGGCCACCAATGTAAAGGGCATTCTTGTCACTGGCCACCAATGTAAAGGGCATTATTGTCACTGGCCACCAATGTAAAGGGCATTCTTGTCACTGGCCACCAATGTAAAGGGCATTCTTGTCACTGGCCACCAAGTTGAGGGACATTTTCCCAATGGCATCCAATTTATTTTAGTAAGGGTCACCCAAGACCTGAAAACAAAGGGTTTCTCTGGGGTAAGAAGTTTAAGAAAGGCTGCTGTATAGTAATCGTGGAGACAATGTCACCCTTCAGCGTGGCATGGGGGGGGGGGGGATAGGAGTCCCAAAAATTGTCTGAACCTCATTTTTGCAGAGAATTCAAGTCACATCCGTGTTTGAAGTCTCTGCATTTTGTTGTCTCATCGCCGTTCGGCTTTAATATTCCAATGGAAGTATTTACATCTAGGTCACTTCGCTCGTACTTTTGGTTGGGAAATAGAATTATCTCTATCCACGCTCTCCTTCCGAGTTATAAAATCTTGGGCTGCAAAAATATAATTCAGGAATATGGATATCTCTCTTTTGCGAAAAAAAAAAAAAAAAACACGAGCGCGAGCTTCTCGGTACCGCCCCGGGCGCTACTTCGCTTTTAGATGTGATTATGCAAAACTCTGATGATAGACTCAATTTAATTTAGCAGCTGCTTTCCCAGAATTATGTAAAATCTTCCGTTCCTCTCTCTCTCTCGGCATATCGCGCACGCACAATATTGTGAGGTCTATATGTTTGTTTTTCTTCCAAGGAACGCAAGCGTACGATGATGTGCGCTAAAAGGGGGGCTCAGGAACGAACGCAGCGTTCCGGGGTGATTGATGGACGTAAACGGTGGGAATATTCGCATCGCTCAGACCCGGAGGCCCTCGGGGGTCGTTGTGATCTCGGCGCAATATTTCATGCTTGGCTAAAATTAGATGCTTTTTTTTTATGACGAACATGAATGAAGAATTTTGCATTTGCATACAGTGGCATGGCAATCGAATACAACTCAAGGGAAGGTAATGGGCAAACCAAAGTAGGACTATGGTAGACCTTGTGTAACGGAACCCCAAATGGGACAGGGGTTAACCACTTAAAGTGGAGGTTGACCCTAAAAAAAAATTCTAACAATACATTGAAGAAGACTGATTACACTGCGGGTATGCTGTTATCGCCGTTTCATCCCTCGGCTTCCGGGTATGATTCTTGCTGGACTGGGCGTTCCTAGTTGATTGACGTTTCTCCAACCGGCGCATCACGACTTTTCGACAGAAGCCGAACGTCATTGCACAGGCGCCGATTCACGAAGCTAGATATGTCGAAAAGCAAGGCTTCAGCCGCCCGACGTAACTTGCCTACGCCGGCGTATCGTGGGCGCATAGTTACGCTGGACGCATTCGGCGTACCCATGTTAAATATGTAAATGAGTAAGATACGCCAATTCACGAACATAGATGCGCCAGGTGGAAAAGATACGCGGTTTGCGTAAGGCTTACCTCCGGTGTAAAGTTATTCCCCATATAGGTGGCGCAACCCAAAAGGTATGGACCAGGGAACAGCCGTCGTATGTTACGTTGTACTACGTGAATAGGGCTGTGCGTGGGTTACGTTTACGTCGTAGGCCGTGCATTGAAGTATCTTAGGCAGCTATATCGACGTGACTGTGAGCATGCGCACTGGGATGCGTCCAAGAGACGACGCAATCGCAGTTCGTTTTTTAAAGCTCAGCCCATCATTTGCATGGGGTCACGCTTCATTTTAATATAGCACGCCCACTTCCACCTACTTTGACTTACGTCGGCTTACGCCGAAAACTATACGCTACACCGGCGCAACGTTGAGAGCATTTTCTTTGTGAATACCATGCTTGCCTCTCAACGTTGCGCCGGCATAGCGTAAAGAACATACGCTACGCCGGAAGAAAGATGCGCCGAGGTACGTGAATCTGGGCCAGGATGTCTACAAACTCAGTGTTTTTCAACTCCAGTCCTCAAGGCACACCAACAGGTCAAGTTTTCAGGATTTCCCTCAGATGAGATGGCTGTGGTGATTACTAAGGCAGTGAAACTGATCAAATCACCTGTGCAAAATAATGGAAAGCCTGAAAACATGACCTGTTGGTGTGCCTTGAGGACTGGAGTTGAAAAACACTGTACTAAAGGATGTGTATTGGGGCTCATTAGGTAAGCATTGTGTGATGTTTTGGGTGGAGTTGGGTCATTGTTCATTTGGTTACTGCAGTATCCTAATTGTATATAAGAGCTGTATTTCTCAATAAAGGGTCTCTTTCCTGTTGAACCTCAAACAGAGCTGTGTGTCTCGTTGTTGGGGTTCGTTTGCCTGACTGTAGGGTGTTGGTATCTGCCTTGTGTTCGGGAATGGAATATCCTAAACGGCTTTAACCCCTGTCCCATTTAGGGTTCTGTTACAATAGGTAATGTTCCCCATGGGGGGGGAGTCAAAGGAACTGGAAATGTTGAAATGGGTACAGGATCTTAAATCATGAATTGGGACCCCGGTAGGACAAGCTATGCAATTTAGAATTGCCCCCAATTTTGGTAGATGAAGAGCATGGTTGGTAAGCATTGATGTACCTGAGACTTTGGAATGGCGAGGGTTACATTCTCTCTCTCAGCGAGATGAAAAAAAAAAAAAAGAAGAGCGGCACAAAGGAGTGAAGTTAATTAAAGCGGTGAAGATGTGGGCTCTATAATAAACCCATGTCTTGCCGCACTTTTATAGGCTTCCATAATTTGCCTCCCTTCTCCCAGCGACGTGCGCACACACGCTGTAGGTCATTAAGTCCCCGGCCGCCCGAGTCTGCTGTCAGCGTGCACAGAGAACACAGCCAGGGCGACGGCGCTCCAAACCGCCGGCCCCCTTTTTCTTTTTTACGGCTCTCTTTTTTTTCCCCCTTTTTAATTGGCCTCTTTACGATGTGTGAGTAAAATAGATTGCTGGATCTCTGCAGTTTTATCACCCCGCCGTCCCTGTAGGCTTGGCACAGAAGGGCTGAACGAAAAGGGAAGAAGAGTAAACTTTCGTCTGTCGCACCTTGGTGGGTTGATGAAGTCGGCAATGATACCTGCCAGCGTTTGTGTGTGTGTGTGTGTTTCCTACCAGACACGTACGCGGCATTAAACGCTCGCTCAGGATTATGGGAGCTACAGACATCCATTTTGTTTTCTAAAGGCGCAAGATGGCCGTCAGAAGATCAATATGTTAAACCACATTGTTCTAAATGCTTTGGGCAAAAGCATACGGCCCTGTGTCGGACGAGCATGTACGTTTATATTCTGAACAGGCCGAAATGCGGCTCTAGGCTTTTGTGAGGCCTTAGATGTAACTTAGACATGAGGCCCCACTCACGCCCGTAACGAAGAAAAATACTCTTTCTCATCACCAGCGTCAGTATGGTCTCAGTGCCCCCCGCCCAGGGGAGATGAAGTGGGTCCATGTCCTCAGGGGGTGGAGCTCTGGATGAGGAGGACTCTAGTCTTAGCGGCGCTGCATGGGGAAGGATTGAGGGACACAGAGGAGCCGGTGACCGGCCGAACACGTAGGGAATGTGACACAGAACAGCCAGTGTGGTAGAGGCGGGAGCTCTGCTACTCACCCCGTCCTCCAGCCACCCAGGCGTTCCTATTCCTACCCACCTCTAGCTCTTAAATTTGGAAAATTAGGTGGTCGCGAGGCCCCTGTGGGTGCTTGGCCTTAGGCGACCGCCTAATTTTTCTAATTAGAGAGCCGTCTCTGTTCAGGGTGTCGGGTCCCCTGAGGTCAGGTGACAGATGCACTCCGTTGGGGTCAGTAGTGCACCGCTAAGGTAGTGGACCCTAGGACTGACTGCTGCGGATGGAACTCTGGGAGGGTCAGGAAGGCAGGTCGTCTGTAGCACCAACACGGGAGCTAGAGCATAGATTCCCCAGGGCGCGGAATCTAAGAGTCAGCAGGTGTTCACAAGAGCCTCTAGTGGTGAGGATGGACTGCGCTGCAACTGGCTCCAGGTCGCAGCCCCCAGGTTCTCCCAGCTCACGGTAGATTACATGGAGGTAGAGTGGAAGCAGCAGACTGCGACAAGAAAGGATAGTCAGGGGATAGGCAAAAGTTAAGGCAACAAGCAAGTAAGCATAATCAGGAGATAGCCAAAGTCAGGGTAACAAGCAGGGAAGGATAGTCAAGAACAAGCCAAGATCGGTAACTGGAATCAGACATAGAAGACACAGCAAGTCGCACATGAAAGCTAAACACACAATATTGATCAGCACGGCTGGCTTGCAGTACACAGGTTACTATAGAGTTCTCTGATAGG